>BQKN01000550.1:160190-186377 GCA_022839385.1 Asparagus kiusianus
ACTTCTCACTTGGTGTACAAGTGTATTACAAAGTGAATCTCACAATAGAGCACAATATAACAAATGATTGTTCTCTAATATGGATGAGAACACAATGAAAGCTCACACTCAAAGTTACAACTCTCACCAACCCAAATATGTTATGAATGCAAATACAATAAGCTCAAATGGATGTGTGTAACAATAAGATAAAATCAAATCTAAACTCAATATAAAACTAGCTTTAATAGAAATGATAATTAACAAATAATCAATAAATAAAAGCTAGAGTAGAGTTTAGAAAACTTCTCAATAGATCAAGATGGAGAGATGTAGATTTGAGCCCAAATAAGAAGATGATCTCCTCCACTTGTGAAAACAATCTTCAAACCAAACAAACTCTTGAAACAAACTTAAAAACTCTTCAACAAACTTGTAAAACTGTTTTTAAAACTCTCTTAAAGATCTATAATAAACAATGAAAGTTTAGGGCTTTTTATAGCCTCTTAAACCAGCCACAAACCCCCAAAAATCGAAAATATCAAAAACTAGCCGTTACTAGCCGTTATAGGCTAAAAAGACCAAAATACCCCAAAATCCAGCATTCTGGAAATTTACGTATCTGACTTTGTAAAATCAAGTAAAAATAGTAAAACAGCTCCAAAAATTATAACATTTTATAAAAGGGTTCTAGACATGTAGATTAACATGTTAGAGAAAGAATATCTTAAAAATCATTTCCCAGTTGAGAGAAATAAATGTTTGAACACAGATTTACAGTTTCTAAAAAACTGCTGACATACACGATTTTGTAAAATCAATTGGGCACAGTAAATCAACTCCAAAAATAGTAAAATTTTAAGAAAAGTTTCTAAACATGTAGATAAACATGTCAAAGAAATAATTTCTTGAATACCACTTCCTATTTATAAAAACTCATCTATTTTGTAAAACATGCACGAACATATGCACGAACAAAAACATGATTTTGTAAATTCTATTAAACATAACAAATCAATTCCAAACTTGATGAAACTTTGCGAAATGTTTATAAACATGAAAACAAACATGTTAGAAAAATAATTTCTCAAATTGAATATCCATTTGTGAAAACTCATGTATTTTGCAAGTGTGTCCAAAGCATGAAAACCCAAAACCATGCATGTATATATATAACTATATATATACATAGAAACCAAATACCTGTGTGTATATGATATTAAGCTTAAGGTATTTAACACACATAATATAAAACCTAAACTAAGTTACCCAAGCTAGATCTTGATCTTCAATAAGCTTGACTTGGTACACTCTGCGGATGAAGCTTGAATTTGGATCTTCAACTTGAATTTGCATAGCTTCACTCCACAATTCCGCCAACCTCCATTGGATATGATCATGAAAGCTTGATTCCATCCATCCTCCAACTCGTTGTTTGTCTAAAAAATATAAACACTAGATAAACAACATTAGTAATCAATTATTTGTTAAATATCATCAAAACAAAGAGGCCAACACCTAACTGTTTAAAGCTTTGATCATTCAATTTGAAAGTGGACCTCTTGTTCATGGAAGGAATCGAGATGGGATTTTGGCTTTGGGCCTAACTGTTTAAAGGTGTGACCAAATGGGAATTTGAGATTACCCTAACTGTTTATAGGTTTGATGGTTCAATTTGAGTGGACCTCTCGTTCATGGAAGGAATCGAAAGGGGATATTGACTTTGACCCTAACTATAGGAAGGTTTGACCAAGAAACAGTGGGAGTAGAGGTACAAATAACAATGGGAATGTTGATTTGTACAAATTACTCAGTGGATTTTTTAGTGTTAAGTTACATGGATTTAACACGAAGGGGTTTGATAATCGCCATAGAGCAGCAGATTGAAAATTTGGATGTTGTGTCAGGACTTCAGCAGTAGGAGTATTAAAGGCTTAGAGACAGTGGGAGTTTGAATGGACTTAACCGTGAAGACTTTTGGTGGACTCACTGTTAATTAATTTGATCAGTGAAGAATTTTATGGTGGAGGACCGTGAATCATTAAGAACTCTACAATTACATCCTGAGAGTTTCGTGAGGAAAGATTAACCATATGTAGTCATTGAATCTCATCTCAACGAAAGAGTACTCTAAAAGTCACAGTGGAAGGGTTTTAATCATCTTGGAAATGACTAAATAGCCACAATGGGAGGTTCTTAATTATTTTTATCATGATTAAGAATGAATTATTCTGATGATTGGTTTTTACCTTAAATAATCAATTGGTTTTAGGTTATCCTTAAGAATACCATGTGTAGTATTCTCCAGAAACTTCCCATTGGTAGGCAACGTTACCACGGAATTAGGTCTCAATTCCTAAATATGTATTCTCCTTAAACTTCGTATTGACCCCTAGCTTTTTTGGCGAAACTGGGTCCAATAAGGAGCGTAGTATTTTTAGCCACGCTGTTAGGTTATCCTTAAGAACACCATGCGTAGTATTCTCCAGGAACTTCCTGTTGTTAGAAATAATGGAAGCAATTTAACCTCGTATACCCATCGTAGGAATATGGAGAAGCAGTTTATACTCGTGTACTCATTGAAGTCTTCGCCGTTCTTATTTGTCTTGTTTCACTGTTATGATGCCGGTGTCAATCAAGGCTTAGATTTTGTTTTTGAGAGCGAAGCAAACCTTGGTGGGACGAGGAACCCTCCTATGGTATGCACTGTATTTTGAGTCTAAACTCTTGTTGGCTTCCTCCTGATTTTTAATAGGTGACAACTCAATTTCGTCGTTGTTCAGGAGATACTTGAAGATGGCTGGAACCTCATCATCCTTGAAGGAGTACTGTTGCATTTGAGGTGACTGTTGTGGTGATTGTTACCTTGATTGTTGCTGTAATGTTGATTAACGTCGACAGCGGTTGCAGGCGCTATCGGTTGGCCTCTCTCATCCTTCTTTCTTCTAAGGAAGCGTTCGGCTTGTTCATCGTGTAGTTTTAACTCCTTCCAGGTTTTGGATGGCACTACCCCAAGGCTTTTAGAACATCCAAAGAGAGATTATTGTGACATGTTTTGAGAATGAACTCCTCTGTGACCAGGTCTCAACAGTTTATTACTTTAGTCCGGAAACGTTTGACGATGTTGTCAACTGACTTTCCATCCTTTTGTTTCTCATGCAGCAAGGTTCCAATTGATAATTTGTTGTCATCATCGAAGAAATTAGTGAGGAATAAGCTTTCTATATCATCCCAACTGTTGATGCTTTCAGGCTTAAGACGTTAGTACCAATCGAAAGCGGCCCCGCGAAGCGTGCCAACGAATGGTCGGACCATCAAAGCTTCATTTCTAGAAATCATACCCAAATGAGACTTAAAATAAATCAAATGTTGAGTGGGTGAACCTCTCCCGTCAAATAGAGTGAAGTTAATCAGACTGGATTTTGGCGGATATGGAATTTGTTAGACACTAGAGGGGGGTGATTAGGGTCTTATGCTAATCTAATCGATTTTATGCTAATTAAAACTAATAACAAGTTGTCCTAGCAAGTATGAAATACAACAATATATATAAGCTAGGATAAGCAATATGAACAAAGAGATATATCCTAGCAATGAGATATACTATGAGATATATGCAAGGATATACAAATTAACATAAGGGTAAAATAAACATAAACAAAACAAGAGTGATAGTGTGCAAATAAACAATGCAAACACACAATATGATCACGGAGTTCGGACCTTCCGTCCTACGTCTCCGCTCCCCACTCCCTGGGAGAAATCCACTATCACAACTGGGTTTTCTATGCTCATCCGAATAATGTTTACACCTCACAATATCGGTTTTTAACGTTCACTGATCAATGTTCACAATCACTCATAATGTCGGTTTTCAATACTCACCGATCAACGTTCACTCCTCACACTCGATTTTCTAGCTCACCGAAAACTTTACAACTCTAACAATGTAACAACAAATATGTTCTCTACAATAGATAAGAACTCAATGAAAGCTCACACTTAATTGTTACAACTCTCACTAACCCAAATATACTATGTATGAAAATACAATAAGCTCAAGTGGGTGTGTGTAACAATGAGTAAAACCAAATCAAAACTAAACTCAAAATAAAACTAGCTTTAACAAGATGATAATCAAACAAATAGATATAAAACTAGAAATAGAGTTTAGAAAACTTCTCAATAGATCAAGAGGTAGAGGAGAAAGGTTGGATGCTCAAACACCAGTGGTTGATCTCCCAAGCTCTTGTGAAATTGATATCACAAAACAAACTCTCAATTTCTTAAAAGCTTTTTAAACAAAACTTAAACCAAACACAAACCTTTGTTAAAACTTGTTAAAACACTCTCCTGTGTGTGAAAAATAGTTATGGCAAAGGGGTATATATAGGGTAGAAGAAAACAACCCAAAAAATCTCAAAAACCCACTAAAAACCAAAAAAACAGAAGTTATCGTTACTGTTCAATGGTCGGGTACTGCAGTAACGGCGGTCGACCGTGCTACAGTGCGGTCGACCGCACTGCTCACAGACATTTTCTATTTTTGATAAATTCAGGAATTTTGCGTATCTTACTTTGTAAAATTAATTAAAAATAGTAAATCAACTCCAAAAATCATGAAATTTTGACTTAATGTTTTAGACATGTATATAAATATGTTAGAGAAAGAATTTCTGAAATATCATTTCCCAGTTGAGAGAAATAACTATTTGAACACAGATATATAGTTTCTGAAAAAAACTGCAGAAAATACGGTTTTGTAAATTCAATTGAAAATAACAAAACAACTCCAAAAATAGTAAAACTTGGGAAAATATTTGTATATATGATGATAAACATGTAAACGAAGAAATTTTTTAAATCGCATTTCCCAATTGTGAAAACGCATCAGTTTTGTAAAAACATGCACGAACATGTGCACGAACATGAGCTAATTAAAATTTTAATTTTGTAAATTCAAATAAACATAACAAATTAACTCCAAAATTGATAAAACTTTGGGAAATATTTATAAACATGAAATTGAACATGTTAGAAAAAGAATTTCTCAAATTAAGTTTTTCATTTGTGAAAACTCATGTATTTTGCAAGTGTGTCCAAAACATGAAAATGTGATATACATGAAATTTGATGTTTTGACATAAATAATATTTTGAAACCCTGTAAAATAATTTTATAGACCTAATAAAATATGTATACAATAATTGTTAAGTCTATAAACCAAAACTTATGTATATATATAACTATATATATAAAAACCAAATGTGTGTGTGTATATATGATTGAGCTTAAAGTACTAACACGCATAATATAAAACCTAAACTAAATATACCCAAGCTTGATTGATCTTCGATATAGCTCAACTTGGTACACTAGTGGATGAAGCTACAACTTGGATCTTTAATTTGAATTACATAGGCTTCACTTCATAATTCCGCCAACCTCCATTTGATATGATCGTGAATGCTCGATTCCATCCATCCTCCAACTCGTCGTTTGACTAGAATAAATACAAAAACACAAACACTAGACAAACAATATTAGAAGTAAATTGTTTGTTAAACATCATCAAAATAAGAAGGCCAACAGAATTGACTCCCACTCCCTCGGATATGGGCATGGAATACCCGTCTTCTTCACCCATTGAGCCGACATCAAAGCGTTGGCTTTTTTGTTCTTAAGTTCTTTCATTTTCTTGTCCTCACTCATATTTTTTCAGGGGATGTTGAGGAGGTTCAATTGGAACACCCCCAACATTATTATTGTTAGGAGGGGTGTCGGCAAATATGTGATCATCCACTTCTGAGTCACTATCAACTATATTTATTTGAATAGGCGCAGTATTGAGCCGCCTAGACTCAGCTCATCGACTAGGCTCATGTTGTTGATGAGGATGTGAGTCTGCAATTCTCTCATTTGTTGCATAGTCAACTCCGTCTCCATTCTCATCTCAACTTTGATTTCTTCTCACTGTTTAGCCAGAGCTTCTTGCAGCATTTGAGCTAATTAGTCATGTATGATGATGAATGCCTCCCTAACCTGTCCTACCCTAGATATTGTGTCGTCAGAGATGACTGCAGAACAAGTATCTGAGAGCTCCTCATATGAAGAAAACCCTTCATACATTCTTCTTGATACGAGTTACCGTGTGAGCACCTTTGATTGCGGAATTATCAAAGATGGGTTGAGAAGAGGATGATAGAAACACAAGTACAATTCAGTACATGGCAAAGGAAAATACCTTCTCTAGATTATGAAGAATCAACTATTACAAATCTCTCCCTCACAATCTCACTAGAATCGAGAACAACCTCTCAACCCTCTCTAAACCCTAATACAATGACTAGAATATCTCTTTGAGTCTATATGATTCTCTCTGATCTAAGATGATCTAAGATTGCTTAGAAACCTTAAAACAATCCTTTATATAGGTGTACAAACGTAGATGGCAATCTGATAAATAACCAAGCCAAAACCCAACAGGAGTTTGTGTAAACAGAAACCCAAACAAACCAGGAAACTGTCGATGAGTCGAATCATGACTGAGATGAGTCGACTCATGACCTCTATGAGTCGACTCATAACTGATGAGTCGACTGGTCAGAGACTTTTGCTAACAGGTCTTGATTTCGTGAGTCGACTCATGACAGTCATAAGTCGACTCAACCTGATGAGTCGACTCATGTACATGTATGAGTCGACTCACGAGCTGAAAACTAGATTCTTCGAATCTGCTGCTCGTCGTCTCGTTCCACACTTCCTTCTGTGTTCTACTATACTGTTTTACACCTCTATTCTCATACTATTATGAGAATCATCTATCCTCAAACTCCCATAAGGATTGCTAAGTTCTGAAGAGAATATACACCCGTATCATGGGTCCCCCCTTTAAGAACTTAAAGTCCCGTTCAAGTTAGAACTTTTGCTGAGGAAAGTCTCAAGCTCCTCCATCTTTTCTGCACCACCTGGCCTTGCTAGGAATCCAGTCCCGACGTCCGATCAAAAACAACTCATTCATCCCGTGTCCCATCGTAGTCACTATTCGTTCTAAGTTGCAATCCTTTGTCGATGGCTCTTCTGGAAGTCTAATGCACAGCGAGACAAACTTCTTGCTTGTATTCACTAGCCTCTTCGCTCGCGTCACCATCCCTAAGCTTGTCTCTCTCGGAAGAGATGCCGAACAAAATATGAACTTTTCACCATCTTTAGTGAAGGTGTACTTCTGAGCCCGCCTCTCGTAGATTGCATATCTATCCCATAAGTACGGATTACCCAGTATAATCTGACAAACATCCAACGGAACGACGTCGCATGTGATCTCGTCAATATACGACTCGTGGAGTACAAATCTGACAGTGCATTGATTAACTACACTCGGTTTCTCCTCCTTCTGAATCCACCCCAATGGATAGGGCTTCGGATGCTTGACTGTCTTAGACCCAGCTTCGGAACCAATGCCTCGGATATCAAATTCTTCTCGCTACCCGAATCAACAATGGCATCAACCAAACTGGTCTTCACTTGCATCTTGAGCACGAAGTGCTGCTTCCTCGGGTCTTCGTCCTCTTTCGTGGCATGTTTCCCTGTCATAAGGTTGAGACTGTTGTTGGGCTCTGTCATCCCAGGAACTTCTTTCCTGTGCTATCACGTATGCCTTTTTCTCCTCCTTCCTCTTCAACCCTCTTGGCTTCAGATGAGGATACTTCTCCCTGCATCGATCAGCTTCGTGCCTTGTCTTCTCGTAGTGACCACAAATCAGCCCTGCTTTCCCTGGATCACCCTTCTTCTCCTCCTTGTGCTTGGAACCACTAGACTCACCACCCGTTTGCTTCACATCTTCGTTTGCCTCATTGCTCTTCTTCTGCTTGCTTTCGATGGCAATAGCCTTCACGCTCGCCTCTGCAATAGTCTTAACCGTGAATAACTTCATCTCCTTCCGGATATAATCATTCAGCCCCACCATGTACTTTATGAATATGGAGTACTCGTCCGTTGTGATGTTTAGAACCATCGCCTGTTGCTGGAACTCTGTGGTGTACTCTTGACAGACTGATTGACTCTTTGGTGCAAGCTGTACCACTTGTACCAACGCTCTTCAAGGAATCCCACCGGGTAGAACTGCTTCCTCAGTAACTCCGTGAACTTGTTCCACGACATCGCCTTCTTTTCCTTCTTGCAGTAGGATTTCTACCACGTCAACGCATGTCCTGAAAGCTTCAAAGTCGCGAACACAATCTTTTCTTTTGACGAGTAGCCATAAAGAGTAAAATACATCTCTATCCGCTCGATCCAGTCATCAAGCCTCTCGACGTCAATACTCCCATCATAAATAGGAATCTCTACCTTGAAGTCAATCTTCAGGTTCGAATAAGAATTCTTACCCCATTGATGCAACGCAGCCTTGACAGTCTCGTCCTCCTCGTCAGAGCCTGAAAGCTCACTCTCTCCACCGGACTCGCTAGGTTTCTTCTTAGACTTAGAAGAAGATTCCCCTTTTTTGTTCCCTCCTTGGAGGAGACCGACGAGTTTGGTGAGAGTCAACCCTATCGTCTCGATCTGCTTCTCTAATGCATCAATCCACGTTGAATTGTCTCCTTCAGCCATCTTCTTCCTCCTTAAAACCTGGACTCCATCTAATGAAATAAGGATCTCACCAAGCTTCTTGTATTACGATCGAGTTAGGACCATACACAGGATGCATCCTTCACAGGATCTGATCGTTCTGATACCAACTTGATACGTGTTGCCGTGCGAGCACCTTTGATCGCGGAATTATCAAAGGTGGGTTGAGAAGAGGATGACAGAAAAACAAGCACAATTCAGTATATGGCGAAGGAAAATACCTTCTCTAGATTATGAAGAATCAACTATTACAAATCTCTCCCTCACAATCTCACTAGAATCGAGAACAACCTCTCAACCCTCTCTAAACCCTAATACAATGACTAGAATCTCTCTTTGAATCTATACGATTCTTGATCTAAGATGATCTAAGATTGCTTAGAAACCCTAAAACAATCCTTTATATAGGTGTACAAACATTGATGGCAATCTGGTAAATAACCAAGTCAAAACCTAATAGGAGTTCGTGTAAACAGAAACCCAAACAAACTAGGAAACGGTCGATGAGTCGACTCATGACTAAGATGAGTCGACTCATGACCGAGATGAGTCGACTCATGACCTCATATGAATCGACTCATAACTGATGAGTTGACTGGTCAGAGATTTTTGCTAATAGGGCTTGATTTCGTGAGTCGACTCATGACAGTCATGAGTCGACTCAACCTGATGAGTCGACTCATGTACATGTATGAGTCGACTCATGAGTTGAAAACTGGATTCTTCGAATCTGTTGCTCGTCATCTCATTCCACGCTTCTTCCTGCGTTCCACTATACTATTTTACACCCCTATTATCGTGCTATTATAAGAATCATCTATCCTCAAACTCCCATGAGGATCGCTAAGTTCCGAAGAGAAGATACACCCGTATCACTTCTGTAATCTCTACATCTAGTGCCCTTAGCTGTAGCCGTGATATTCTTTGAGAGAGCCTCTGATCAACTATTCCTCCTAGAGAAAAGTCAGGATAAGAGTTTGTCGAATGCCATTTTCCTCTATCCGCCATATTTGTGGTGACTTCTGGGAGTTTATCATCTTGAATGACTAACTTTTCTTTCAGAAACTCCTCGGTTTGGGCTTTGACGCTTCAGTGAAAAGTCTCTAAAATACAAAAACCCTTGATGGAGTGGCTCTGGAGCAGCTATATTCAAACAGTACTGCTCTGATGAGCCTTTCACATGAGCAACGAGGGCTTGTTTCTCGAACAGTCCTCTTCCAAGATTTATTCTTACCTCCAGCCTGATAGTACAAGTCATCGACATGATGGCCGGAGCACCCTATCTTCTGTTGGCGTGGTTGGCCCTTGTTGACATACTAAGGATGACTTGTTGTCACCTTGAGCGATCCAAGGTTACATCAGGAGTCGCACATTTAGAACTACCCACTTGCGGGTGCGGAATTTTAACGGGTTCCTAAGTTTCAATATGAACCCCCTAGCGGATGGAAATTGGATTCTTCCCAACCTGGGATAGCTTTAACTTGGTGGGAGGATGCGTATGACTCCCATCTTGAACAATCACTTGGGATTTGTTCACCGGACCCAAGCGTTCTTTGACTGGAGCTTTGCCTCGATCCTCATGCAAAGGACCAAGGCGATCCGTCATTACAATTTTGAAATTTGATACGTCAGGACTGACCCAAGGCTTCACTGGTAGAGTAGCATATATAGTCACTATAAACAGACAAGGAACGGGCATCGACGAAGTCGAAGGAGTGGCTACAAAAATTTGCTTTTGGTTGAGACACTGGCTAGTGTCTCGGACAAGACTGCTTTGGCCGAGACAGTGGCCTATGTCTCGGCTGAAGGGGACACTCCTTTTTGTCGCCGAATTTTATTTTCATGCAAGTTTAGACTTTAGAATCCAAACTTTACGGGCTCTCGGTGATTCTTTGGCCACCGTTTTCTTTTTTCCTTCTTGTGTTTGTTGCATAAGGGCTCGGGCGTGAGCGGAGTTTGCACGACGCTTTTGGATGTGTGCCTTAAGGGTCAAACGGGCTCTTTTGACGAGAACCCATTCCTCCATCGATAGTTTGGTAGAGATGTGATTGGTTTGCCTTTGAGGAAACTACATCACTCGGTGCTTCTTTAACTCCAGATCTGCATTGTAGCGAACCCCATCAACTTTCTCCAAAGCTTTAGCAAGCTAACGAGCATGGCACTGGCATTGCCTCTGACAAACCCTCTTCATTAGAGTCGGCAAATATCCTCCTCAGAGTGCGAAAGCAAGTCTTGGACAGTGTGCCTCGCCTCCTTGAGGACTCGACCTTTCTCCTCAATAGCGTCAACGGCCAGCTACCGTCGAGACCCAAGTTCCTCCAACTCCCCCATCACCTGTTCGCGAGCCTTCTCCTGGGTATCCTATAAGGCCTACGCATTAGCGATGATTTGTTTGGTCTCTGCTATCTCTGAAGACAGGCGGGAGATATGAGAATCAGCGTCTTGGTGCGCCAGGCTCACTTGCTCGTTCTTGGCCGTAGCGAGCTCCAGCTCCTTCGTCAGCCTTGCTTCCAATGATGTTGTCTCCTCCAGTCTACGATTGTGCTCCTGCATTGCTATCTGGACCTCGCTGGACACAAGATGGAGGATCTCAGAACTCGTGGTGCAAAAAGCAAGCAGCTGTCGGATGGATTGTTCTGCCTCCTCTAAACATTTGAAGTACGGATTGGCGGCAGAGGGAACCAGTATCCTGATCAAGAAGCCCATATGATATTCAAGGGCCTCCTTGAACTCCTCAAAGGGGCAGATTTCTTCTAATGCGAGCCTGATGTTGTCCGCAAGGGTGTCTTGGAGGCTGGCAATGGTTCGATCCACCAAGTTTTTGCGCGAACAAGCCAAGGGAGAGAGGGTGGCCTCATCAACTGCCAATGTCGTCACCAAAGTCGGGGCCGAAACACTGGTAGCCACGACAGCGGGAGTGGTAACAGACACCGCTGAGGCTAAGGCACAAACCGACACCATCGGGACCTCGACCACGGATCTGAGTGCAATCTCAACGATCGTCGAGATAAGGAGCGAGGGATTAACCACCACCCAGGTAGATGCTTCCCCTTGGGCAGAAGCCCCCTAGGCTGACAACCCTATCTCGACCAACGCTTCTCTAGGAGCATGAGTTTCCTATTCAGGGTCCGACATCCCCTCGTTGCTCGACATAGTCTCATGGATCGAGTCATCATCTTCGCTGTCTGTTTCGCTGCCCTCTTCAGCCAACTGGCCAGTCTAAGAGGGGGAATACTCTTTTCCAGTGGCATCCGAGGCCGGAACACCTGCAAATATAGGAAGGAGGTTAACAATAACTTCTGAAAAGAACCCCATGGGCGGTTCAGCAGAGATAGATCAACGACGTTCGACCATGCTCTTACCTGAGTCGCCAAGTTCTACCTCATCTCCTGTCCCCCCCATCTTCATCGGAAGGAATGAGGATTGCCTCCTCAATCGTACCTGCATTAAGCCAACGCAAACTTTAGATAATGCTAATTCGACCCTACACCCAAGGGTACGGTACTAAGGGTTACCTCTCGGTGTAATAGTTGGAGTCATTAAAACCACCACCTACTGTTCCACAGTAGACGACGAAGGAACAACCTCCTAAGTTGTCGGAACCGTCCCCGAGGCGGTAAGTGAAGCAGGCGTAACGCCCCCGATCGTAGGGGTAGTCACCACGGGAATTAGCATAGGAGTTGTATCATCCTAGCCTCTCGCCACTCCGATAACCTCAGTCGCCTCCTCGTGGCGGGCCTTCTTGGCCACCTCCACCCTAGAACTATCGGCCACGGCCTCACGTTGTCGCTTGGAAAGAAGAGAGCTGCTAGGAGCCAGGAGAAGCATCCCCAGCCGCCCATCGATTGATCCTCAGGCCTATTCTAGGCATTCACCCGCCCGGGGCAACTCATCAGATCCTCTCGACACGTCGATGGGATCCAATTAAGGATGAGGGGACGAAGCGTGAGTCGCGAATTCCCCGAAGTCTCCCAAGCCAGCTTGAAGATCCTCGGCCTCCTCATCGGGGATCTCTTCAAACCATTCCTCCACAGTTTGGCGACCCCTTCGCTTTGAGGGGTGGGGAGCTACCCTCGAACGGCGCCTGTGCTCTGCCATGCAAGAACTTTGAAGCCGAAAAACCTCAGGGTTCATGCTAGCACCTCGATACTACCGACAATAGAGGAGCGAATGGCGAAGGTCGCGATCCTTAGCCAACAATTCGAAGTGCGCATTGGTGCAACCAGCGTCGGTCCAGAACCATCCTCGTGCACCATCAACCAACCCTCCTTCATAATAAAAATGAGGGTTGACGTTCCTAACATAGAGCTGGTTATACCCGAACTGACGGGCAAACCTACAAGGGAAATAGGGCTCGAGGTAACACACGGAGCCCGATCACAAGACGTGATACCCAGGCCGGATGTTAACTAACCATCGGAAGGCGCCACAGGAGAGAACGGTGTTATGGCCTACCGTCGACATGTCCCGAAGTGACTCGCCATAGCCACACCCAGTGAATTAAGGGAAGAATCGTCGGAAGTCGTAATGACCGAAATAAGACAACGTCTTCCTCATGTCAAGGACGTCTTTACACTTCCAGGAGCATCTTTCCAGACGTTGGACGAACAGGACAAATCCCTCCTCCTATAGAGCTGCTAGGGCACTCATCAAACACTCGTAGTGGTATACGAACCACGCCTTCACGTAAGTGTACGGTAGCCCCACTCTCGGATTAGGAGTCCTAGCGACTTCGCCTTTGCCCTTGTCAACGTACAACACACGGCAAAACTGGTTTGTCAATGTGCGAAGCCCCTCTGGATACAGACTATCGTTGCCGATGCCAACGTGTACGGCCTCCTATAGGCCAAGCGTACCACAGGGTAAACCACCTCCACCGGAAGCGCCTCTAAGGAGTGGGTGGGAACCACACACCTCTTCAACCATAGCATGAGGTATCCCGCGAGTAGAGCCATGCTGGGTGGTTCGGATAGCCACGAATAGCTCTGAGCCCGCAAGGTCAGAGTTCTCCGTCAAGACATACTCGGTGATCCTAGACCACCAATGCTACTGCCAGGTGTAGAATGAATCCATCCCGGAGCCGTGAAGTCCTTTGGAGGGAATTGCCTCTCGGCCCAAAAGAAACGGTGACAAAAAGTCTCCGCCACTACAGTCGTTTCCCACACGGCCCATTCGTTGTTCAGCAAGCCGGGACGCAAGGCGACCACATGTTTACAAGAGCTGTTGACCCCATACCCAGTGGACGACCCTGTGAAGACCCCACAAACTACCCCATCGTGGGTAGGGGTCAGATCCTAGTTCATCAATCTCGGGATCGCAAGCGACCGCAACTCAATGATCGAGAACCCCCTTGGCATACTGGGAAGATAGTAATGGACTCCATCCACGACACGAAGTCATTTACTCTCTTAGTAATAGAGCCGAAGGGTCAGTCGTGGCATCACCGAACATGAACTGGGGCTTTTTTAGCTCCGTCCTGGCCATGTCTGTCAGCACTGCATCAGTAATCAACTAACACAACATAAGATGATGCCCATCAGTCACCAGTCACTCTCTTGACGAACTCCTTCGGCTTGTTAGCAGCAAACATGGGCACTGGATCAGGAAGAGGGAATCGGGAGGGCATCGTATGACCCGAGCCACCGGCAAGGCCAATGGCAATACTCTTCGGGAGGGCCTCATCAGAAAACGTGGCCGCAAAACAAGGCCAAAGGGTTAGAACTAGATTCACATTTAGAATCAGAAAACTTCTAAGTCCTCCAAGCAGGCAAATCTCAGCAAATGAATCCCGCCTGGCGAGACTAAGTCCTCCTGGCCAGTAGCGAGTTCGCCTGACAAAAGCAGAACCCGTCCGACAAAGGGCAAACCTGCCTGTTAGGCTAGATCCGCCAGAGGATAATTGAATCCGCCTGATAAAAGATAAGACTGTCTGATAGGGACTAGATTCGCCTAACAAAGGCCGAATCTGCCTGAAAAGGGGGAAATTCACCCAAATCAGGGAAATTGCCAAAAATAACAAAATCCACAAAAGAAGACGGACAAACAGTGCTCGTCTTCTCAATTTATCATCATTCATCAACGCAAAGTCGTTGGACTTACCCGAAGGCGCTCTAGAAACGTTGGCAACCGTACCAGTGACGACGTCGCTAGAAGGACTGCCTAGGCCCTTTCTCTTCGAAGCGTACTTCTTAGACTTTGGCGCCATATCGGAGAATCGAGAAAGAAACCTAAGCTTTTCTTTTTGAAAGGTTTGAGCGGGCAAAAATTCTTGAACACAGTAGTCTCCAAAAGAAGAAGACGAAGTCTATTTAAAGGTGAAACGTCTGCAGTTGAACGACATGGCCACGATCGAAATCGACGGTCCGGATCACTCTCAGTAGTTCGATCTTCAATGGTTACTGAGAAACCATCGAAATGAGGAATGGGTCGAGCGATTCGAATTCGAGACCTGAACCGAGAGAGCATTCACAACCAAATCTAACGATCGGGGTCCAAATGACGGCCACGATTCAGCCTCACGCAAGGCGCACGGAAAAGAGGTCACCCTGTCGAAACGCATTTGATGCGGTCTGACAAGCCCACATGGCCTTAGCTGGAAAGTACGAAACCCCACCCACAAGACACGTGCCGCACATGTTTCGAATCTCGCCCGTAGGGACAAATTTTGCTTGCGGACATGCGACTCGTCATCACCATTTCAAATTTCGCTAGCAAGGGCGAAGTCCGCCTGCGAACCTTAGACTCGTTTTGAATTTCACCTGAGGTATGTCGATCGCCCTTTCAGTCTAATCTGCCTACGTGCGCGAATCCCATGTGCAAATTCTCCGCTTGACCGATTGATCGAACTCATCCGAAGCTTCGATCTTTCAAATCGCCCCGGATAAGGCTGCTCACCCACACAACCCAACTAGACTACGACCTGACGATTAACCCATACCCAAGTCTCGAACAGCCTGAGTTAGGAGAGAAATCTTAGCATTAAGCCTAAGAGAAATCTCTTCGACAACTCATCATACTAAGGGGAATAGTACAGCTAGCCCGATTCAAACGGTAATCGCTCAAGGCAAATCAAACCCGTTGAAGGCTGGGGATTAGCCAAAAATCCCAAAAGAATCAATCACGCAAGGGGAAATACACGCATGAAATATATTGACAAAGAAAACATGATTACATTCATAGCTAACTTAACAATACATTCGAAAGTTATGAAGATACATTCATGCTGAAAACAAGAAACAAGTCTTAAAATATCGACCCTATTGGTCAAACCTATACTAGCTCAATAAAGGAGGCAAGAGCAGCTTCAGAGGTGGCTATCCTCCTTGTCCAAGCATGTCAGACGTGACTCGAAGCCGACAAGACTGACCAGACAACGCGAGGCCTCTCGATCCTCGCCCATACGCATGAGAGCGGTGACATGGTCCATCAGAAAGGGCTTGAAATCTGTGTAGGTTCCCTAGCCAAGGCTAGTGATGGAAACCTCTTACCTCATGGCATTCTGCAGTTGACTGAGAACGCCCTGTGCAGATCTAGAACTCGGAGAGACTACTTCCTGACCGGCTCGAACCACGGCAATAGGTGGGATCAAAGGGATAACCCCTTCGTCGAGAGGAGGATACTGAGGAGACCGTTGAGGGGAAGCATAGGCGCGTTCCTCCTCCTTGTCATCTGAAATGACAATAGGCTCGGGCTCGATAGCCTGCCTCTTCACCTTTGAAGCGTATGTTCCCGATCCCGAAGTCATTTCGGATCTAAGAGGTCTAGGCTTTCTCTAAGAAAGTTGAGCGAGAGAACTTACGAGTGCAGTGATCCTCCTGCAAAAGAGAGGAGTCTATGCTATATACGTAGGATCTCTTTGAAGCAGACGGTTTCGATTGTGCAATTTAAATCGAACAGCCGCGAGCACAGCGGGACGCTTAGAATTCTACACGGATGGCCAGGATCTGGCAGTTCTAAGACACGATCCCCATCGAATTAATGGCTGGGAGTAAAAGCACCATTGAATCCATATCTTGAAGCGAGTGCGTGAAGACGAGGCGTCGTCTTAATTAGCAAACGCGGGTATTTCCCCCACGGACACGCAGCTTGTCCTCATACACCTATCTTTCATTAGGAGGGACCCAATTCTAAGGACATTAATCCCGCCTGCGTACACTCGCACCGCTCGAGTTCGCCCAAAAGCCTCAACCTAGCCGGGGGAGCCGAATTCACCCTAACTCATCAGGAACCTCTTTATTCAAAGTATTCCAGAGCACACGCAAGTTGGTTTAGGTCTGAGAACTTTGAAGGGGGTCTTGTAGATGGTAAAAATTACTTTACAAATGAGACAGAAGTCCGCCTGCTTATTCGAGTCGCCCGCATGACTTGAAAATCGGGCTCACCTGTGTGTTTAACTTACCAGGACAAACCAGGGCCACGCGATTATCAAATTCGCCTACACTTGGGCAATCCGCCATGTGATTAGAAACTTGCCTACATACCCAGACAATCAGCCAGACAATCAACATCCTCGCCAGACTCGCCAGGGTACTCGGCGGCTGCTATGTCACGTACAAGGATGGGCCTTCCCCACTTCCCATGAAGTGAAGGGAAAGAGCATAGTACTCCGAGCCCATCAAGTAAAAACTCACAGTACAAGCGATCAGTCAAATCCATGTAATCGCCAAGTCCGCCTGCATGCTCACGACTGAAGCTCAGCTCGCCTGCACGAGTCAAGAGCTAAATTCGCCCATGATCAACGAGCTCGCCGGGGTAGCCGGAGTACCTGGAAGTCGTAATAGCATGTACGAGGATGGGCCTTCCCACTTCCCATGACGTGAAGGGAAGGAGTACAGTACTCCGAGCCTATCAAATACCCGCTCACAGTACTAGTGGCTAGTCAAATCCTTCTTGTCGTTGGATATCGCCTGTATACTTAACTCGCTTGCACGAGTTAAGTTCGATCAAGCAGCCTAGGTTCGCCTGAATGACCAAGCAAGTCACTAAGCAATCGACAAACTTGTCAGATTGGCTCGAGTACTAGGCAGCCGTAGCATCACGTATAGTGATGGGCCTTCCCACTTCCCATGACGTGAAAAGAAGGAGCGTAGGTACTCCAAGACCATCAAGTGTTCGTCCACAGTACAAGTGATTGGTTTAAACCCACTGTTTCGCTAGACTCGCCCATGGGCTCGACTTGCCTGCATGAGTTGAGTTCACAAGACTCGCCTGTATACCTGACTCGCCTGCACAAGTCAAGCCCGGCTATTGGCAAGTTCATCAAAACCACTAGGACATCTGGCAGCCGTAATGTCATGTACAGGGATGGGCCTTCTCACTCCCGTGATGTGAAGGAGAGAGGGTACAGTGCTTCCAGCCCCTCAAACGGCTTCTCATAGTACAAGTGAGAAGCATGGTATCTTCCAAACAGTACATGGTCATATCCCATGATTTAAGGAGTGGCCACGCCGTCTCTCCTCTATTTGAGAACCTCTCCTGGCTATAGAAAGGAGGTTCGGTTGGCTCATAGTCAGTTGATTAATTCAATCAGTTAGCTGAACCACAGCTCTCAACTCTCGACGGAGTTGACGACAAGTTCTTTGCATGATCTTTGCATTGTAGCATCCTCTCCTAGCTTCGGGCCCTAATCGCCATCGAACTCGGAAACTCGAACTCGACTAGTACGAGCTCCTACTGCGTACTGAAGCTCACCAGCGACCTCGGTCGAATCGTCCAAGGGAAGCAGACTCGGTGTGAGAACCGAGCATGGTGTCCTATCGATACCAAAGTCCCCACTTTAAACAAGGAGGGTCTTCCCTCCGCTTCTGTTGTAATTTTGATTCATTAGTTTGTAATAAACTATTCTTATCAATATAAATGAAATCCCTATTTTGGGAGATCAAAATTTACACCTACAACCTCCCTTTGGAGCTTGACGAGCATTGTATGCTCCTCCTCTAGCTGACCTTTTGCATGCAGTGCCGCCTGCTTCTCGGCTTCGGCCTGTACCACAATACAGTCTTTTTCTTAAAACACCCCATCTAGCCTCCTAGCCTTCTTACTGCTCTCATCAAGCTCTCACCTAAGCCTTTTGACCTTGGAAGCTCTTTGGGCTGACGACTCTATCGCCCATTCAGAGTTGGCCCCCTTATTGGCCCTGAGGGTAGTTACCTCCCCTAGGAGCTTCAAATAAGAGGTCCAGATTTGTTTTATTTGGTCGGATATCTCTTGCTCAACAACACCCCCCGCACCAAGTAGCTCCAGAGACTTTTGTGGAGACCAGCATTGTGGACCCCTTTCAAGAACTCCTCGTTCTGAAAAAGCCAGAATTGCTCCACTGCCTTCATCCAAATCAGACGAGATTCTAAGACTCGCCCCCTAATGTCATGATGGTGAGTAGGCTGGTAGCGATGTTCTGGATCAGGTTCCTAACTAAATCGAGGGCCAATCCCTAAAGACCCAATGAGGTACTACCTCATCCTCTCCTATTCTTCTTCCCATACCTCAGCGACACAATGAGGATACAGGAACTCTAATCCTGTGGGAGGAGCCATCTCCTCTACAACCAGCTCTTTCTCCTAATGGAGGGATGACTCAGTATGATCAATAGATGTCCTCTCTTCACCCTTGAAGGCTCCAGCCTCAACCCTAACCTCTTGTCGAGGAACCTCTGTCTCCTCTTCTGGGGCCGACTCATCCACCTGGGTTATGTCATTCTCAAACACCTCGGCCGCCACCCGAGGCACTTGCTCCCCGACCCTCCATGGTCTCCTCCGCCTGTGGATTAAGGTGGTGTGAGGCTCCACCTCAGTCGTCTCAACCACCACATAGGCTAAGTCTTAGCGGAGCCGCTTCTCTAGCCTTGCCGTCAGCCCCTCCTGGGGGTCGGCAAGAGGAGCGGTCGGTATCATTGCTACTTCTGTCATTCCTAAGATCAAAGCCGAACCCCTATCTTTATCCCTAGTGGTGGGAGGCACGGCCGAGATGTTGGCCACCCACATAACCGAGTTGTCAAACAAATGCTCCACCCTATGATACCCAGCATACGCCCTGATTTGATCCAGAGCATCCCTCTCAGTGTCAGACAAATCGCCGGCCATTAGTGCCTCCTTTCTTATCTCAGGCCAGTTCGAACCGCCTAATCCCAAGTCATCCCCCATGACCCAAATGAACTTCTCCTTCTAGTCCTTATTCGAGCTAGGGAGACCGGTGATGAGCTTGTACTTGCCAACCATTTAGAAGTGGAAGTGGGGCTCGGTCTGGTTTACCTTGACACTTACTAGACGACCCAGTACTTTCAAAGATCATTTTATTGCCAGCCAATGGTAAATCACCACGAACCAAACTAGGGTCGCAATGGCGTTTGGCTTAATCTTCGCCAGCGACACCCCCAAAGCTGTGAAGACTTGTTGAAAGAATGGATGCAATGGCAATTGCATGTCGAACTCCAAGTTCCTCAGATACAAAGGAGCTCGATTCGATCCATGATCATAGACAACTTTTGATCTCGTCTGCGCCATCAGTTTATACTCTCAGGGAATATCAAATCTTACATGGAGCGTCCTAATTTGTGTTTGCGTTACTTTGGAGTGGAACTCCGCCAACAAAGCATGTCTATCAACTGGATTAGAAGCCATTGATGATGGATAATTAATCACTGAAGGAGATGGTCAGGAAAGATATCTCGAGTTATCAGAAGGAATTTCAAAGAGCAATAACTACCTCACTCCTAACCCCAACCTTATTTATAGGTAGCAGAATTCGCAACTACCAGAATCTTAACGGCCGGATCAAAATTTAGCCAACGGCCAAGATTTACTCCCGGAATCCGAAATGACATCTCTTGGATCAAGGCATAGCCCATTCTGTGACCACTCCATAGCCGACAGCTATAAAGTCCATGCTAGCTTAGCTGTCAGCCCAGACTTAGCCGAAGAGACCAAAATGCCCTTCCTTCATTACCATAAAAGGGAAAACTATTCCCAACACGGGGGTAAACAATTTCTCTGCATTTTTTCTCCATTCCATTGCACATAAGAACTGCTACAGTTCTCCATTTTTTCCCACTTAAGTACATTGCTAACTTGATCGTCGGAGGAACAACGGGGAAATCAGACCTCGCCTTCTTACGAGTTGTTGCACGTGTAAGGAAGAACAGCTCAACTCCAAACTAGATATTCAGAGAAATTTGCGGCCCCTAATTAACCCAATTGCTATCCGTTTAATTGAGATTATATAACATCAACACCCACAAAATTCCCCAAACTTTTGATTTTTCTACATATATGACCTCCCAAGAATATCTCTTGCAATCCAGGACCTTATTATCTGTTCAAGCTTGTTCTTTCCTTATCAATTGTGATGCTCATCTTCTCCTCTTCTCCTAGCTTTTTGTAGGTTTTGTTCCAAAATTTAAAAGTTTTTTGGGTTGTGTTACTTTTTAGAGTTTTGGGGCTTTAATGGAAATTTTTTTAGGGTTAAGGGAAAAACACAATCCATGGGGTTTTGTGGAAAACGGTCCTAAGTGTTGCGGATTATTTTTGAAATTTACCCTAATTGAAACTCGGATGTTGTTTAATGTAAATTCTACTAGTGAGATTATAGGTTTTTTAAACCTAGTGTTAAATACATCACTAATTTCTAGAGCTAAAGGAAATGACTAAAATACCATGGTGGTATTCCTACTTGACCCTACTTTTCAATAAGACATTTATTTCTACTTGAGTATCAATATTGTATTTTAACTTATGCTCTGATGACAATAAGATTATTTTTTTCACCCCCTAGCCTATCAAAATTATTAAATCTACACTCTCTTTCTCCTTTGACCTCCTCTAGTTAAAATTTCTTCCTCCCCTATACCTAATAAGTGTTAGGGGAGAAATCGGGCCCAATCTAGAATTGATGAGCCTTAAGTTAAATTAGGAACCAATTTTAACCCAAGAATTATAGCACTAGATATAAACTCCAACTCCTATTTTAAGTTCATCACTCTTTGTTATGGTATCTAATGTGGGATTATACTCACATATTAATAACCTCAACAAGTCTCCCTTAAATTTGTGAGTATAGTTCAATCTTCACCTACATTTCAATCTTCCAGGAGACTCACAAACTTCTTACACCACTTCACTTGTGTGGAATAAACAGTTCACTAACTCTTGCACCACTTTACTTGTGGGCTAACCAGACAATGCATTAAGCACATGACTATCAAACATTTATAGGATCTTCCATTATTTCACTTATGGTAGCTAACCAGACTATATCACTCCTATGAGGATCATGTGTTCTTCCAACACCTTCGAGCTTCACATTGGACTTCATCTTTTTTTTAATTACTTGGACCATGGCCTTAACTCTGATATCATTTGTTGGGGAGAGAAATCAGGCTCAATCTAGAGTTGATGGGCCTTAAGTAGAATTAGGGGCCAATTTTAGTTGAAAAGTTATAGCAATTTGATATTGGCCCCAACTCCTATTTTAAACTCATCACTCTTTCTCCATCTATCTAATGTGGGGATATACTATTATATTAATAACTTTAAAACTTTGATGAGAGAGAACGAAAGAGTGAAGGAGGATCTTACTACGTAAAAGGGGAGATCTAATCCTATCAGAACCTCCCGCACGGTGCGGAAGGTTCTAAGCCACACAAAGTGTAAAACAGAGGGTAGTGTGGCCATGTCACTGCCTCCATGTGTTCAAAACCCCGTATTGTGCGGGTTCTGATAGTTTTCTGCGGTAAAAGGGTGAAAGAAATTTGGGTTGGAGTTGGTTGAAGGTGAAGAGGGTGTACTTTAATAATTTTAATAGGTCAAGGGGTTGGAAGAAATTTCTCTAGAAAAAAATATTGATTGCCAGAAAAGGACCTTATCACCATCAGTGCACAAGTTAAAATATCATATTAATGCCGGAGCAGAAATAGATATTTTATTTGAAAATAGGGTTAAGTTAAGATACCAATGTGATATTTTAGCCTAAAAGAAGCAGAAGAATTTTCTTTCAAAAAGTGAGTGGCCTAAATACAATTTGTCTGAAATTCTTTTGTTTCAAAACAAGGCATGAATAAATGACGATTATGTAATTTTGGATGATTCTGTTGAGGAGAATTTCGTGGTAGAGATTCATTAGAGTGCTTTCCTTTGTGCCCCTCAATAAAAAAAAAAGTCATAACTGTGCCTCTGTGTTCATCTGTGCACAGCATAAGTTATTCACAAAGGCTCCCCAACAAATTGACGTATTAGATAGCAAAAGTCCGCAAACCGGATACAGACTAAAGGCTAATCTATTTAGTTTGATTGACTCAAAACTGTAAGTCCTCAATTGATTCAAGAGTCCAAACATGTTTAAATGTGCATTCCATAGCATTTCTCAATGCGGGATAAACTTTCATCCCAATCCTTTGCTAGACAAAGCACGCCTATCGATTGAGTGAATACAAAGACACTCCTTGCAAATCTCCATCTTGTCCTTTATTATTTGTATCAAATTTAAGTTCAATAAAGATGGCTAATGCTTACACAGACGAATAGAATCGCATGGCCCGTAGCAGCATGTGCACTAATTAAAGGGAACGACGTTCTGGATCGAGTGATTACCGTTTGTACATACTGTCATGAGCTAGCCTTCAACTCACTCTAACAAGATTCTAGAAGTCGGCATAATATTCAAGGCCTCATCATTCATAAAATTAATCATGAGCTAAGATGCCAACTTGTGTAGTACTCATAGAGGCCCTTGAATCCAAGATATACTTGGTTATTTTATTTAAATCTAATTACTCAAAAGGATAAACCCTTAATTCAGTCATAGATCTAGTTATAATTTCAACTATATACCTACCTAATTGTTTTTTTTTTAGTACGGGACTCGATTTCATCTCGTTCCTTAGTTTTGTAGACCCAACACATTTAGATAGATGGACACGGTCACACGGACTCTCAAGAGGACTCAAGCGTCTTAGTCTTTTGACGGACTCCCTATGTATTTGTATGTCGAGTGAGTACAAGTGAAAAGCGTAGAAGAAGTTATGATTCTGTGGTAGGTTGACTTTGTTAATCTTCGTGCCTTTCGTAGAGGGAACTTATCTCTTAGGGGCTGTTTGGTTGTATGTTTTTACCATGTAAAATGATGGAAAATGTAAAAAAGTGGGTTCCATTGTCAGCTTTTCCCTTTTTCAATTGTTTGCTTGTAGCTGTAAAAATAATGTAAAGTGTTTTACTATGCTCATGTGGCAGGTAAAGGCAATTCATAAAAAAAAAGACCTGAATTGGGCAGAAAGCTGACAACAAGTCAGAAAAAAATACTTAAAAAATCAGCTTTTTTCAACCAGCACCTAGGGTTACCTCCTCTTTCTTTCAACCAGCTTTTTTTTTCACCCTTTCTCCTCCGCTCCTGGCTGCGACTCAAGTCGGAGAAGAAGAAAAATCAACGCCAAGTCTCCGTCGTTTGCTTCCCTTCAAGTCGGAGAAGGAAAAACCGGTGACTCCAAGTCTCCATCTCCGTCGTTTGCTTCGCTTCAAGATCCGCTCGAGGAAAGGATTTGGTCGAGGTATAAAAATTTCGCCTTTCTCTATTATTTCAAGTTCCCTTTCAAATTTTTTTTATTTTTTGCACAAAACTTTAAATTAATTTCGATCTGTCAAACACCCTTTTCAAATTTCTTTCAAATTTCGCCTTTCCCTCAGATTTTGAGTAGATTTCAGGGTTCATATGGGGTCTTTTCGTGTTCGTAGTAGTGGAATTTGAACTGGAGGAAATCAAATTAAGTTATTTGATTAAATTAATATGAATTAGTGTTGGTGGGTTAATTGGATTTGAGTTAATTTGAATTGATTTGTTCTGCTTGGTTGCTTTTTTTTTCCCTTTGTGTTGGCATTATTATTTCAAGTAAGTTAACTTGATTATTAGTGTTGATTGCTGAGAAAAGATGATTTACTAAATGCCTAGTTCATTATTTTGTGCATTAAGGTTCTGCAATTCACAGACTCTAATATATGGGAAAAACCATACTCCTAGTATACATGGGTTAGAATGATGCTCGCCCTTAAACCTGGAAATCCAATTGGTATAATGCATACATATTTTCTTCCCAAAATTTGAGCTCATGGAAACGATGAACAAGCTTTCAAGAGAATCTAGATGGAAAAAGATGAACAACAATTCTTTCCTGTGTGCTCAATAAATTTCCATCTATGTTTTTGATCTCTTGATACACAGATATCCTATATGTCGCGTCACTTCACTCAAACAACACAAGTAGAGTATTATTGTCAGCAAATGTTTGACTGAAGGAACTCTCTATGTGGAAGGGCTTGTTAGAATGTCATTTGTGTCTTCTGCTTGTTCTCTTTTGTGCTTTGCTGATGCAACGTTACATATGGTGGATGTGTTAATTTGAATTTGAATTGATTTGTTCTGCACAGAATGAGTTGCAGAGAACTTTTCCCAATTTTTTGGTTGGCAGACGGCAATATAGATGGTTTTGATGTTTGTTTTGTGAGCATGAGTCTCATTACCAAATGCCTTGCAAATTTATTTATCGAATGAAAATGAGGTGGTTGTAACTTTTGGCTTTTGTAGAGTAAAATTGTTAAGCCTTAAATATGACCACTCCAGATGCCACACATATCAAATACTCGTCATGCAAAAAAAGAAGTATGAAAACTCACAAAAAAAGGAAACCATTTCTGATTTTTTATTTTAAAAAAAGTTAATGGTTTTAGCAATATTTTAGGCATGGTTTCTGTTCTATTGATGCCACTATTTCTTATATGTCCTATTGTTTTGTAGAAAAATCCAAGACTTAAGGACTACGTGAACAAGCCTTTGAAGCACTACGATGACTTGAAGCTAATTATCGGAGATGATTTTGTAACTGGAGAGTTTAAAAAGAATACGTACGATAATTTTGAAGGAGTAGCCAATGAGGTAATTGATCTTGACTTACCCGTTGAGAATGATAGCTCTCCTATTCAAGTTGGATCATCCATAGAGGCGAAAGCTAATAAGACGAAAAATGCAAAAACTAAAGTTAGAATTGAAAAATCATCACGTGCAAACAAACGTCGTCTTGTACGAAATGAGGATTCTGAGGAGATGACAAGTTTTCTTAAGAAAGTGGGAGAAATTGCGTGCGCAATTAAAGAGGGCAATCAACACTATAGTGTAAAATTAGCCGAGAGCATATATTCTCTTTGTGAATTCCCACAACATGTATTGGATCATGCGCTCGATCATCTATATGATAATGAAAAGCAAGCTAGGCTATTCATAGTGAAGCCATTGGAATCTCAAGTGGCTTGGATGAAAGACCATGTCTTGAAGTATCACTTGGACAACAATAGAAATGTTGGGGATGATATTGACTAGGGATGAGTTATTTTGGATAGAAGAAAATACCTTTTGTTGAACATTTCGGTGAATTTGAACTTTAATGTGGGCTTTGATTTATTTTATTTGCTTTTGTTGTGGGTCGGATGACTAAACTTTATTTTTGGTTGTGATGTTGTAGGTTGGATGAGTTATTTTGGATAGAAGATGATACATTTTGTTTAATATTTGGGTGAATTTGAACTTTAATGTAGGCTTTGATTTATTTTA
>BQKN01000550.1:186387-205387 GCA_022839385.1 Asparagus kiusianus
AAAAAAATACCTTTTGTTAAATATTTGGGTGAATTTGAACTTTAATGCAGGCTTTGATTTATTTTACTTGCTTTTGTTGTGGGTTTGATGGCTAAATTTTATTTTTGGTTGTGATGTTGTGGGTTGGATGAGTTATTTTGGATAGAAAAAAAAATATTTTGTTGAATATTTGGGTGAATTTGAACTTTAATGTAGGATTTGATTTATTTTACTTGCTTTTGTTGTGGGTTGGATGACTAAACTTTATTTTTAGCTGTGATGTTGTGGGTTGGATGAGTTATTTTGGAAAAAAAACTTTGATGTCAAATAAGTGACATCCTTGCTAGTTGTCGTAATGAGAAAATATGGCTTTCTCCTTTAATTTTTAAAAAGGGTTAATTGTGGATATACATCTTGTACTATCGCCCACTTGCAAATAGACCCCCTCATTGAACCTTTTTTGTTCAACATGTTTATTTTTAAAAATCAATAGTTTGTTAATTTATTGGATTAAAGAACTTCTTAATAGAATATATTGATCATAACAATTTGTTGTTTGTTTGTTTTTATTTTGGGTTTTTTCTCTTTTTAGAGAGGTAACTTTACCTATGGTAATATGATTATTTGAGTAGGGACCACACAATAACTACTTTTTAAAGTTTTAATTTGCAAACCAAACAAGTGTTTTATGATTCCAATGGAATCAAAAACAAACAATGAAAAGTAAAAAAGTGAGAGTGATGAGGTGGACAACAACTTTCCAAGTTGTGTCATAAATACACAATTTTACCAACAAGAACCAAGGGGCTGTTTGGTTGTTGTTGGTAAAGTTGTGTATTTATGACACAACTTGGAAAGTTGTTGTCCACCTCATCATTTTCACTTTTACATTTTTCTTTGTTTGTTTTTGATTCCATTGGAATCATAAAACACTTGTTTGATTTACAAAATAAAACTTTAATTGTTTGTTTGGAAAGTGTAAAAAGTGGTCCCTACTCAAGTGATCATATTGGTTGAAATTATTTTTTCCTGACTTCAATGTTAGCTTTCTTCTAAAATCATGTCTTTTTTTAATGAAATCACTTTACAAGCCACATCAGCATATGAAACCACTTTACACTATTTTCACAATTATAAACAAGCAATTGAAAGTGATGAAAGCTGACATTGGGATCCACTTTATTACACTTTCCATCATTTTACATGGTAAAAACATACAACCAAACGGGCCCCAAACGGCCCTTAGCCAAGTCACCTTCTACGTGACTCATCGCTTCTCACCACCCCTAGAACATATTCCCCGAGACCAAGTCCAGGATGATGATGATAAAGTTAAAAGCCAATAAAGTGCATATTCCCAATGAACCATAATCATTAATTCAATGAAAATAAGAAGCCGCCATCGGCAAAAGCTAAGCAAATAAAATCTTATTAATTTGTTGAAGCCGAAGTGAGAGCACGAAAATTAACAAGCCCCGTGAATGAAAACCGACAGAGGTCAGAAAAAGTCCCCTCCTCTCAAAAGGAAAAGGACAGCAGGTCCACCCCTCGCCCTTGCCGTTTTCCGTGTTCAATGAACTAATGAATCCGTCTTCAGTCACCATCGCTCTTACGTTCGCCGTCGTCTTGCGTTTGCTTGCGCTCCCATTTGTTTGTTCCGCGAGCATCATTTGTGTGGACTTATCTCAGTTGTTGATTAGTTTAATTGATTTTTAGTATAATATTACCCTAATTTGCATGAATGTAAACAAATCAGTACTGTTTGTGGGAACCCTAATCTATATATAGCATCTAATAAACAAATAGTTGTAGGATAGAGAATACGAGTCAAAGAACTAACACGTGGGTGTCTTGGCTTGGCGCTACCCGTGACGAAAGTAACCAAACGTCAAGCAAAGTCCACCAATTAATGCACATCACGTGGAACGTTGTTTCTACATATAATATACGAGGATTCTAGTTTACGCAGGGTACGAGACATTGGGTTCATAGAGTGAGCTATGCTTCTTGGCCTTTGGCACGTGATGCAATCGATGTCTGTCGAAGGCTTATTTCGGCATATGATGCTCCAAATATAAACTAGGATGGAAAATGCTCTCCCATTTGCTACAGTATATTGGCTCCCACATGAAATTTTAAAAATTTAAAATCTCATGTGGAACCCGGTGTACTGTTACAAATAGGAGAATGAGTATGGTTGAAGTTGTGGTTAGGGGTGTGCCCCTAGTGCCACCAAACTAGGATATCTTCGTTTACTTTCTAGTGGATTATGAGTCATGAGGCTTCACTAGGGGGGGTTATTCATTGGTGTAATTTGGGGGATAATGAGATAATTTTTGGAACATCACTTTTTGGTGTTATTCATTGGGATAATTGGAATTGGAGTCAATTTTATGGTGTTATTGGTTTGTTGGGGTAATTGGGGGACAAATACTTTATTTTTCCTTAAATTACACCAACTATATAAAGATCCCCTCCACCCCTTCCTCATAATTACCCCAAATTTACCCCATCCTCCATATTGGAACAATGTTGTTCCACTTTGAAGACAATTGGGATAATTTTAAAATATTTTTGTATTACTTAACTAATACATGCTAATTATATTATAAATATATGATATGATATATAAAATATAACATATATTAATATTTTAATAACATAATTTAATAACATATATTAATAATATTATATAATAGTAATTATAGTATAACGTATTAATTATAATATTATATAATATTTTAATAACATATATTAATAATATTATGTAATATATTATTATATAATATTAATTAGTAATTATAGTATAACGTATTTATTATAATATCATATAATATTTTAATAACATATATTAATAATATTATATAATAACATATATTAATATTTTAATAACATATATAGGGTTATTTGCGGATAAACCTTATGTAATTCAATTGATGCATATATATATACCCCCTCAATGAAAAACTTTTGACTCTTTTACCCTCAGGAGTTCTACTTACTTAAAAAAATGGATTCACACATTCCCCAGTGCGCAGGATGGCAGTTTCCCTTTGTTCGGCTTGGCTTAGGGGGTGTTTGTTTGCATGCAAGTGAAAGATGAAAATAAGAAAGTTACTTTCATTTAACAATTAAGGTGTTTGTTTTCATGTAAGTGGTTATGAAAGTGAGGTGCAAGAAAGTTGTCACATATGATTTAATGTAATTTTGACTTCCCCTAAAAAAGTGGTGAAGTCACATGAAAGTGACAAAAATGTAAATAATTTAATTAAATAATTTTAATTATACTCTCTAATTAATCTTATTTTGCCACGTCATCTTCACATTGCACTTTCAATAATAATTTAATTTTTTAAACAAACACTGTATTCTACTTGCGTGCTGACATGAATGTAAAAGTCATTTGCAAAAAAAGTAACTTACATATTTTAAATTTACTTTCAGATTGCCAAACACCCCCTTAGGCTACCCAGGCAATTAGTAATGAGCCTGATCGTTATCATCCCACCATTGGCATTACCATTGATGACGTTCGCGCTTGGGCACGGACCACGAAGAAAGATGAGGTTAAGGGTAAGGGAAAACGTCTCGCTGAACCCAGCCGACCCACCCAAAAATAGAAAAGAAATCCACCTTCGAAGTAGAACCATTCTGGCCCCAACGGAGACCGGGGAAGTAAGGAAGGGATGAGGAAGAGGAGCAACCGTCCTCAGAGGAGGGCGAAGTCCGAGGTTATCTGACATTTCTCTCTCGTGTGAGCTGTACATGTTTTAGCCTTTCTGTGATTAACTCGTTCTTCTACTTAGGACGCTCATCCGAGGACTAACGTATTAGTGATGATGAAGGGGACGATGTTAGGGAACATTCTATCCCCGGATAGAGGAGGTGATGCCGTAGGTATCCACTCCCTCTCATTTCATTGGATGCGTATTAATTCTACTCCTCAGGGCATTCGTTGGCCGACTAATTTCCTGATTATAGGTTTGGTAAGGTCAATCCCAATGAGGCGATCGATCTCTCATCCCAAGAGCATATGAATACTAATTTGAAAGGGGGCATCCGGTTCTTCTGGTCTCATGGACGTGTCGCTAATATTGAATTAATCTTGTGATGTTATCTATTTCATAGGTTAATTAGTTGGTTTGTTATTTAGTTAGTTATTTCAAGGCAGTTTGTATTTTCAGTTTTTTCTTTGTGCACGTTGTGCACGTTTACAGTTTTTTTTGAAAAACTTCTTGTATTTAGTTTAGATATGACAGTAATGGAAGGTGTGGATTAGAGTCACCAAAAAAAAATTCAGTTTTTCCTTCTTCTTCCTCTGTGACTGTGTGCATCCATCCAAAGGAGAATTCATTCCAACATTTGGTATCAGAGCACGGTTGGGTTTGGATGCCAAAGATCATGCCGGCGGATGCAATACCATCGAGCAGTGGAACTGTCAACACAGTGACGTTGAAGACAACTGGAAGAGAAGGGACAGTCTCTCTTCAGTACCCGCTGCTCACGAAGAGCAACTATTCCGTATGGGCGCTTAAGATGAAGGTGTACATGCGTGCACAAGGCGTATGGGACGCCATTGAGCCCACTGACCTCAATAATGAGGTAGAGACACAGAAAGATCAGATGGCTCTCGTAGCCATCTATCAAGCCATCAGTGAGGAAACACTTCTCGTGTTGGCTGAGAAGGAGGCGTGGGAGATATTGAAAACAATGCACATGGGCGCTGAGCGCGTCAAGGAGGCAAAAATTCAAACTCTGAGAAGCGAGTTCGAGGGTCTTCGCATGCGTGAAGCGGAGACAGTGGATGATTTTGCTGCAAAGCTTACAACTATTGTCAACAAGATTCATGCATTGGGTGACAAGATAGATGATGTCTATGTAGTTAAGAAACTTCTCCGTGCAGTCCCTTCCAAGTTCCTTCAGATTGCATCCACCATTGAACAGTTTGGCAACCTCAACATGATGACAGTTGAGGAGGTCATCGGATCGCTCAAGACCCATGAAGAACGATTGCGGGGCTATGGTGGCAATGAGGAAGAACATGTCCTATTGACGAGTACAAAGTGGAAGGGGAAACAAGTGAAAGGAGAAGGAGAGAGCTCGTCCAATTCATATAAAGGATGAGGAACTAGTAGCGGACGCGGTCGTGGCCGTGGGTGTGGCCGTGATCGTGGTCGCGGGCATAGTGAAGGTGGTTGCTGGAATGAGTCCAATCATCATGAGAGAAAGTTCGACAAGACCAAGGTGAAGTGCTACAATTGTCAAAACTATGGGCACTTTGCCTCGGAATGTTGATCTAAGAAGAAGGATGAAAGGGCTCACTTGGCGGAGGTGCAAGGGGACGATGAGGAACTAGCTCTCCTGGCGACAGAAATTTGTGAGATTGAGGATCATGCGCAGCTGGCAACAGAGGGAGTAATTCTATATGAGGAGAAAGTGAAGCCAAAGCTTGGAGAAGAAGAGGTGGTGCATGAGAACACTGTTTGGTTTCTCGACACAGGAGAAAGCAACCACATGACAGGCTGCAAGAAGTGGTTTTCAGAACTTGATGAGACTATAACTGGCAAAGTCAAGTTTGGGGACGGCTCTGTTGTGGACATTCAAGGAAAAGGCACTGTGATGTTTCAGTGTCAAAATGGTGAGCATCGACTCTTTACAAGTGTTTATTTTATACCAAAGCTTCGTAGCAATATCGTAAGTCTAGGTCAATTGGATGAGAATGGATGCAAGACTGTGATAGAAGATGGATGTCTAATGGTGTATGACAGATCTAGAAGATTTCTGGCAAAAGAGAGAAGATCAAGAAATAGATTATATGTCTTGAATCTGAAAAAAACTCACTCAGTTGTTTAATTGGGAAGTTAACTGAAACTGAATGGTTGTGGCATGCTCGTTATGGCCATTTAAACTTCCAGGCATTGAGGAACATGACGAAGAAGGGAATGGTGACAGGAATGCCTGTCATTGATCATGTAATGCAAGTGTGTGATGTGTGTGTGGTGGGAAAACAACATCACACACCATTTCCCCATAATTCAAGTTTTAGGGCTGAAAGACCACTTCAACTTGTGCATTGCGACCTTTGCGGTCCAATTACTCCAACAACTCTAGGAGGCAACAAATACTTCATGCTAATTGTAGATGATTTTAGTAGATACATGTGGGTTGAGATGTTAAGAAGTAAAGATGAAGCACTTGCTGCATTCAAGAAGATAAAGGCAGGAGCAGAAATGGAATCAAACACAAAGATCCAAGCTCTGCGGACAGATAGGGGTGGCAAGTTTACAAACACAGCATTCAATGAGTATTGTGTGCATTTGGGCATCAAAAGATACCTCACAGCATCATATTCCCCTCAACAAAATGGTGTCGTTGAGAGAAGAAATCAAACTGTTGTGGGTATGGCTCGGAGCTTATTGAAAAGCAAACATGTTCCATCTGAATTCTGGACTGAAGCTGTGAGGATAGCCCTGTATATCCTCAATAGAGCTCCAACAAAAGTGTTGAAGGCGTAACACCTTACGAGAAGTAGACTGGCCATAAACCCAAGGTACATCACATGAGAGTATTTGGTAGTTTGGTATACGTGAAAATCACAAAACCACACACAAAGAAGTTAGATGACAGGAGTACATCAATGGTGTTTCTAGGGTATGAGCTAGGGTCAAAAGCCTACAGAGTCTATGATCCTAACTCAAAGAAGTTGAGAGTAAGGAGGGACACTATATTTGAAGAGGATAAGGAGTGGAATTGAGAGAATATACAAGGAGGAGGAGATTCAGGAGTTCATTCACGTGATGTATTCACCGTGCATTACGAATCTGAGAAGGGTGAATGTGCACAGAATTTGGATGAGCAAGCAATTGAGCAATCTCCTGGAGGTGTGACTGCGCCTCACACTCCCTCAGGACATAATCATGTACAGGACGCTGGTGAACAATCAACAAGCTCGGAGAGGCCTTGTAAGTATCGCTCTCTACAAGATGTGTATAGTGACACAGTTGAGATGGACGAGGAAGCAAGCCTATGCTTCTTGTCTTTAGAAGAACCTGTAACTTATGAAGAAGCAGTAGGCAATGAGAGTTGGAAACAGGCCATGGCAGAAGAAATTGCAGCAATTGAGAGAAATAAAACATAGGAATTTGTAGAATTACCAAAAGGACACTGTGCTATTGGTTTGAAATGGGTATACAAGGTGAAGAAAAATCCTGAAGGAGAGATAGTAAAACACAAAGCTCGTCTCGTGGCGAAGGGTTATGTACAAAAACAGGGAGTGGATTTTAATGTGGTATTCGCTCCTGTTGCACGATTGGAAACTGTAAAGCTCTTAATTGCTTTGGCAGCACAAGAGAGCTGGGAGGTACATCACATGGATGTAAAATCTGCATTCCTAAATGGCGAGCTAGAGGAAGAAGTGTATGTAGCACAGCCAGTTGGATTTGAAGCCAAAGGCCATGAGGGTCAAGTGTTGAGGCTGAAGAAGGCATTATATGGACTGTGTCAAGCACCTCGAGCATGGAATTCAAAACTTGATAAATGCTTACAGTCACTGGGGTTCATCAGGTGTCCTATGGAGCATGCTGTGTACAAGAGAACACTGGGGGTGAAGTCCAAGTGGTTGGTGTATATGTGGATGACCTTATCATCATCGGATCAAACGTCGAACACATTATAATGTTCAAGGAACAGATGAACAAACTATTTGACATGAGTGACCTTGGGCTATTGAGCTACTACTTGGGCATTTAAGTGAAGCAAGACTCATATGCTATCACCCTGTCTCAATCTGGGTATGCAATGAAGATATTGGAAAAGCTTGGGATGGCCGAGTGCAATTCATGTCAAGTTCCCATGGAGCCAAGACTGAAGATGAGCAAAACAAGTACCAGCCCTCCTGTTGATGCTTTCTTGTATAGAAGTGTCATAGGGAGTTTGAGATATTTGGTTAATATAAGACCCGACTTGGCCTACTCGATTGGAGTAATGAGCCGATACATGGAGACGCCAACAACAACTCACATGACTACCGTGAAGTAAATATTGAGGTATGTGCGAGGCACTATCAACTTTGGGTGTTGCTATGTCAGGAAGAAGCATTTGGGCGAGTGTTTGATTGGGTACAGTGACAGTGACCTAGCGGGAGACATCGATGATCGAAAGAGTACGACGGGAGTTGTTTATTTCCTTGGTGGAAATCCGGTCACTTGGCTGTCACAGAAGCAGAGAGTGGTGGCACTCTCCTCATGCGAAGCTGAATATGTGGCCGCTACAGCTGCAGCATGTCAGGGCATTTGGCTTGGGCGATTGTTGAGTGAAATTAAGGGAGGTGGATCTATCAAAGCAGTCCTCAACATAGACAACAAATCAGCCATTGCTCTCACGAAGAATCCTGTGCATCATGACAGAAGCAAGCACATTGATATCAAGTATCATTTTATTCGTGATTGTGTTCAAAAGGAAGAAATTGAAGTGGTACATGTGAAGACTGAGGAACAACTGGCTGACATTCTGACGAAGCCACTTGGTCGACAGAGATTTGTCGAGTTGCGTGAGAAGATAGGACTGAAGGATGTGAAGAAAGTGCAACAAGATTAAGGGGGTGAATATTGAATTAATCTTGTAATGTTATCTATTTCATAGGTTAATTAGTTGGTTTGTTATTTAGTTAGTTATTTCAAGGCAGTTTGTATTTTTAGTTTTTTCTTTGTGCATGTTGTGCACGTTTACAGTTTTTTTTTTAAAAACTTCTTGTATTTAGTTTAGATATGACAGTAATGGAAGGTGTGGATTAGAGTCACCAAAAAAAATTCAGTTTTTCCTTCTTCTTCCTCTGTTACTATGTGCATCCATCCAAAGGAGAATTAATTCCAACAGCTAATCGGGAGACACCCTGAAGTACAGGCGAAAAGTGTTCCTGCTGCATCAGCTGGCTTCCTAGGCTACAAACTCTCGAGGCTCCTACCGGAGTACCTCCCTGTTGAACCCTTACTTTAAAGGTGTATGAAATATTGAGCTTCTCACTTTCTTTTTGTCGATTTACCGGATCACCGCTAAACCATCAGACGGGTCTTCATGTGGTGAATTGGCTTCCAAGGAGAAGCAGGTTCGGACTTCCCCGATTGCTAACCAAGAAGAAGTGTTGGATGCGAGAGATCTTGTAGTTCTCTTGCCATCTCATGGTATATTTATTGTTGAAAAATCTTTTATTAATTAGGACCTTGCCCATAACGACTCTTAGTCCCTGTTTGACAAAGGGTTAAGAAAAAGGGATTAAGGAGAAGGGTTAACTTAGTTAATCCATCGTGAAGGGTTAAAAATATTCTTATTCCGTTTGGATTTGATAGTTAAGATAAGGGGTTAAGTCTTTTGTGTTTGGCAAATGAAGAAGGGCTAAGGAGATTAATCTTATTATTATTTTTAAAATATCACTTTCGTCCTTACTAAACATTTATAAATAATTGTCTCATTAAAATAAAATGAGCTTGAATTTATGTAAAGTTGGGAAAAAATATATGCTGAGAGCTTTATCTTGAAATATGGAAAGAAATTGGGATTCTCTCGAATCTTAGGATGAACGTCTACGTCAACCGTGGGAAGTTGGATAAATCTTGTTTCAAAGATAACATAACATTAAGCACATTATTAAAATGCCTACTAAATCTTGTTTCAAATATAATATAGTATTAATCACATTATTAAAATGCCTACTAATAGTCTCTCCTGAATGTTGAAATATCTCAGCTAATACTCTATTTGAGAGGGCATGTGAAATTCCGTATAAAAATATACACAGTTGTTCATTGCAGCTTAAATATCTAGTTGGCCTTAAAGCATTCTTCTTAAGTAGAAGATTTAATCAAAGCATTCTTCTCAAGTAGAACATTTAATCAAGACATTCTTCTCAAGTAGAACATTTAATCAATACATCATAAAACATCGGCAATCTATTTTTTCAAAGGAATACATTCACAATTGTACGAAAAGCACTCCTTGCCAACAAAAAGACTATATTAGGGATAAGAGAACACCAATACAATCACTCATGCAAAGCCACCGTCTAACAGCTATGCATTCTTCAAATAATACAGAAAAAAATTACTATTCCTACTTTCATGACATTTCATGCCATCTTCGCCTTTAAAATAGCCTTCTTTCACTGCCCCAACATGTAAGTATACATGTGTGGGCTCCCTATGACATGATGCGTTCCAACAAAAGAAGTTTAGCCGTGACCAAAGAGAAAGTAACAATTTTCGTGTGATAAATATCGACACAGAATGTGATCAAAAGATCAGATACATACCTGAGACATAAATTCCAAGAGCAATGATAACCGCATAGAAGTAATCAAAAGAGAAGTTCCACTTGTTTGACATCCTAATGCAGTATTTTTCAGAGGCCTGCCGTTACCAAAAACCAAAGCAAGCCAATACTAACCAGAACAAAATTCAATAGAAAATCCCGATCTAGGGTTTCGAGAGAGGGTACCAGCTAACGAACACAACCCAATTGTAGATGGACAGGTAGATGTGCTTCACAATAGAGAGGAATCGAGCTATAGAGAGGTTTCCTAATTCACTTCCCAATTTTCGCTGCCGAATTCCGCTGCCGACCCTCACAAGATCCAGTCATTTTTTCCTAATTCCTTTGCCTACCCTCACGTGAGAAGGCGGAACAAGCCTTGTTCTGCCTTCTCACGAGGATTAGTAAACCCTTGGGTTAACGGGTTACAGGGGATAAAAAGCTCACATGGGGATTTGTTAACCCTTGGGTTTTTTTTCTGTTTGGCAGGCTAATGAAGGGTTAAACTCCCTTAACCCCTCATTTAACCCCTTGCCAAACACAGTCTTAAGTTATAACTTCTTACCATGTCACAGGTGAAAGACACCGCTTGAAGGAAGCAGCTCAAGAGGAGATGATTCACGAAGGAGGAGAGGTCCAATCCTCATCTGCTAGCGATGAGTTACCTACTTTATATTTTGAAATACCAAAATATCTTAATATTCATCTCATTGATCAATTTGTACTTATTCATGGAGATGGGCATTTTGGCCGCCAAAGAGAAAGAGAAAATAGTCTAGGAGCTTGTCGTTATTCATGCTACAACTATTCCACCTAAAGGTGCCACCACTAATGTGGACAATTCTTTAACCCATGTCATCTCCATGTCTGATAAAACTTGGGATGATGGAGTTGTAGAGGTTGAGGATGGCATGGTCATGCAGGATTCCTCAACTATTGATTGCAAGTGTTGATAGGGTTAAAATATGAGGATCTAATCATCGGGGTGATCTTTCAATGGCATCCGAGACTATCCCGATGGAGCACATCATGGAGCCATCTTCTAGTGTCATTACATTCCCGACGCCTCTTGCTAGTAAGTGTTTAGGATTTGTAGTGTACATATTCCGATAGGCCTTGATATTGATATCAGAATCCCATGTCGTTGTAGGATCTGCTACGGGTTCCTTGGTCTTGGGAAAAGCTCGAACCTTGACACTTACACATGCAACCACCTTAGTGCTACTACTAGTGTTGCCTTCTACTTTTGGTATGACTCAGTATATGCAGTAGTCTCTGATCTTGTGCTTGAGGGTGGTCTATCATCCTTAACTCCTCCTTTTGATAATAAAATTGTGATGGTAGGAGACTCAGTGTCCATGGAGACCGAGTCGTCTAGTTCTACCTTAGGGGCTATTCTCCTCAGACTAACCTATGTTGCCGCTTGTTATGTCCATGGCTAGTTCTACCTCCTCTTCCCCTTCGGCTTATGAGGACAAAGAAATTACCCACTGATTCACGGCTGGATCCATCAATGACTTCTATAATAGCAGGAAGCGATGTCTCCTAATAGTGTCCAGGAGGATCGCTTTTAAATCTGATACTTGCACTGTCTCTTGAATAATTATTTGAATAGTTTCAAGAGCCTAGCTCAACTTGAGGTGATTGCCACTCTCAAAAAGATCCAAGATGAGTTCATCACTAAGGCTGTCAAGTGGTGGGAGTTGTGAACATCGAGCACCCAAACTTCGCGCACAAAGCCTTTATGATCAGCTATTCATTGAGATCTAAGGACAACGAGCTAAGGTTCAAGATAAGATTAATGTGTGCACCCATGCCAATGGTGAACTCAAGGCTTGATCACAGGATGTCTATAGCATTATCGATCTATGCAAGACAGATATCATAACAACGCAGCAATTGATGTCTAACATGTTGAAGACTGATTCAAAGATTTGATATTTTGCTGATTTTTCTTTTTTTTTTTGTTAGCTAAAATTTTGGTCTTTGGTTGTTATTTTATTAGTGGAGTAGTTGCTAATAAATCTGAAATTAGTTTAGATTTTTATGGTGATTAAGTTGTTTTGTAAGCCTATAAAAAGTCACTTTCAGTTTATGAATAAAATGTAGCAAAATCTTCTCCTCTTTTTTCCAACATGGTATCAGAGCTCCAGTTTTCTTAGGTTTGTGAGGATTTAAAAAAAAGTAGAATGATCAACCTTTGTGAGGATTTAAAATGAGGGAATTGTGCGCGTGTAAATGTAGGTGGCATAAAAAATGAATTCTAAATTAACAGTGATGAAAGAAAATGCTAATCATGAGATCAAGATAATGTCAATCACCAACCACACAAACATATTATTATTATTTTAGACGTTATTTGAATTAGAGAAGAATATTTTTATGTATATAAACCAGTTCCCCGTAAACTGTCCCGGGAACACGGCTTCAAGTTAAGTATTGGTCCTTTGGCCCATGTATATATAACTCAGGATATCAAGAATGCGCATTTGCCCGTTTATATACATGTTATATTCTTCATCCAATTCCCCTTTAAAAACCTCATGTTTATCGGTTTAATTTAAGTGACTGTGCATGAAATATTGTGCACTAACCATAAAGTTACCGTGGAACGAATTCTGCAAAACTATGAAAATAAATGTGTCCCAAAACATGTCCAATCAAGATGGGTGCATCGTCTAGTCGATGTTAAAATAGCAATAGCTAAGAAAATACCTCCTATCGGGATATCGATATCGTGTGTATAGCCATACTATGAAAGCACGCTTATAAATCATATTTTTAACAGGAGTCGTCTTCATACACGGTCTCTCTTATTGGATGACAACTAGGTGATCAAACATATCATCAAACAGCAAACATACCCTCATTCAGCTAAGATAGGGTATATAAAAGTTTAGACTTTAAATAAATAAATAATAAAACTAAAAAAAAGATCACATGAATTCGAACCCATGACTCTTATGAACTTAAGCAATATAGACAACCCCCTAGCCACTAATATCTACATAGGGTGAAACTTCCAAAATGACCATATTAAGATAAAAAGAATATGAACAATTTGTAGCTATATGGGCGGTTAGTTTGTTAGGTGCATGTTAGCAGGCGATTATCTCTGCTAATATGCGCTCCCGTCGTGATCAAGATGGGAAAAAAAGAGGAAAAATGAGAAAAAAATTTTAAATGTTGGATTTAGTGCTTTAAATTCGAGCTCAATTCCTTTAGGTCATCTCTCTGATACTGGATCGTGTGAAGATGAAGATGATTTCTTGATTCCTATGGGGTCAACGGGGCCAAAAGGAGAAAAGAGCAAGAAGCTAATTGCTGATATCTTGAATGATGCTAACTCTGGATCCAATTGGAGACGGATCTCCCCTCAAGCAATCGGAATCAAAGCTCGACAACTCAATGAGTCTTCTAGTTCTGGTAAGGTCTCTTAGGCTGATGAGGTGGAATGTATTGCTGATTCTTCTAGTTGAAAGCAAAAATTGATTTCAGAAAGCTCTTTACATGTTAATTCACAGCATTTTGATTTTTTTCTTGATCCTCAGCTTTTAGATCATGTTCTTGTTCCTCAGCATTTAGATTCTGTTCTTGAATCTACCCCGTAGCTTTTAGATTCTGTTCTTAAATCTGCTCATGTTCCTTTGATGGCAAATGTGAAGGATGATTTTGTTGATAATCCTTTGGATATGAAATCCATTGCTCCATCGGATCCCATAGAATTCTCTAAAGTTGATGGTAAAAATAATTCCTCTACAGAAATTAACACTGAATCTCAGGAAAACAAGAAAACCTGGGCTAGTCTGTTTGCTGATAACAGGAAAGTTGGTTGTGGTATGAGCTTGAATTTTGTGATGTCTGAGAATAAAGATTTTGTGAATTTTAATGAGGAATAATGGAATGAGGGCAATTCTAACAGGCAATTCTCCCTAATTGGACGAGTTCTAGGCTTAAATGTTAAATATAAAGCTATGGAAAACTTTTGTTCAAAAAGTATGGTTTCATTGGTCTGTGCCTGAAGTATGTTTGATTAAGCCAGGCTTATTTCTGTTTAAATTTAAAAACAAGGTGGAAGTGGAGGAGATACTTGTTAATGTCCCCTGGTTTTTCGGTTCCAGACCCCTTTTGTTGAAAACCTGGGTCAAATGATGAAGATATGGACAAGATTAGTGAGAATGTTTACCCAGTTTGGATACAATTGCCTGGGTTAAGCCTCAATTTATGGACTCCAAATGCGGTAAGTAAAATTGCAAGTCAAGTTAGCAGACCTATAGCAACAGACAAGCTCACAACAAACAAGCAAAGATTAGGTTATGCTAGGGTCTTGGTTGAAATTCACTTGCCTTCTTCACTACCAGATCTGATTCAGATTCAAGGACCAAATGGGAAAATCCTCAAACAAAGTGTGATTTATGAACTGAAGCCCAAATGGTGTGAAAATTGCAAGCTTGTGGGACATGATACTAATTTCTGTAAAAAAATCCCCAGGACACAGAGATGGTTACCAAAATAGAAGCCAGATGGAGCTGAGTCTAGTAATCTGGCAAAAGCTGATTTTAGGAATTCAGCTAGGCATGTTATAGCTAAAATCCAATCTGAGTATGATACACAGGAAGATTGTACCAGGGTGCATAATATATCTAGCAGTAAAGTCTAAGTGAATATGAGCCAAAGGAATCACTCAAATGGTGAAAATATAAAAATCACAAATTCTGTGCATGCTGTGCATGTTCAGGACCACGTTTCTGAATCTGGTGTACCAACAAGGAACTCTCAAGTTGAGGAATTCAGAGGTACTTCTGGAATTGACTTGGTGCATGCTGTGCATGTTCATGACCTTAGACCTGAGTTTTCAACAAGAAGTACAAAAAATCTACCAATGAACATAACCAGTACAAATCTACAAAATGCTGAAATAAAGGAATCTTATGCGCTTGGAAATCCTTTTGCTCAACTCAATTATCTGGATAATGACCCCTCAACAGTGGATAGGGGTGGGAAAATAAATTTATGAATCTCTCCTTCTGGAACATTAGAGGACTGAATAAGTCCTCAAAACAACACCTAGTTAAGCTTCATATAACGCAACATCAGATACCTTTATGGCTCTTATGGAAACAAAAGTGAAAATGAGCATCCTTCCTATCATATCAAAAAAGATTGTTGGCAGTTGGAAATGGATTTCAAATAGAAACAATAGAGGTAGAGCTAGGATCTTGATTTTATGGGATTCAAATTTACTGGAAGTGAATGTTGAAGGCCAATCATCTCAACATATTACTTGCCAAGTTAAATCATTGGATGGCAGATTAGATTGCTTGATATCATCTATATATGGTCACACTCTCCTGGAAGATAGGAAATCTCTTTGGCAAGACTTAAATCAAATTCAACTATCAGCTAGGAACAAGCCATGGATTCTTTGTGGTGACTTCAATAATATACTTGACAGTGAAGAGAAATTAGGGGGTGTTGTTGTCTCTGAAGCTGATACAGCTGATTTTAGGGATTTTATTAAGCATTTTCATTTATCCCATATGAAAACTGAAGGATGCTACTTTACATGGAACAATAAACAGGACTCCAAGTTTAGAATTTGGAGCAGGCTTGATAGAGCTTTAGTTAATGACTCTTGGATTAGTCTATACAACTCTAGTCATGTTGAATTCCTCCTTCCAAGTTGTTCTGATCATTCCCCAGCCATAGTTTCAATCTATGAAAATTGTGCACAAGGGAAAAAACCATTCAAGTTTTTTTAAAATGTGGACCCAGCCTTAGTTTCAACCTACAGTTTCAGCTATTTGGCAAAAATCAACTGCTGGATGCACTATGTTTTCAATTGTTAGCAAACTAAAAATTCTGAAAAAGGCTTTGAAGGATCTAAATAAAAGAAGCTTTCATAATATTAGTGAGCAAGTGATTAGAGCAAGGAAAAATCTGGAAATTGTACAAAGTAATCAGTTAGATGACCCTCTTAATCCTGAATTGATCATACAAGAAAAAATTGCCTTTCTTCCTTAAATAGGCTGCTAGATTGTGAGCTATGATTTTACCATAAAAAATCTAGAATTCAATGGAATGTAAATGGGGATAGATGCACTAGCTTTTTCCACTCGGCTATCAAAAGAAAGAGGCATCAAAATAGAGTCATGGTACTTTATAACAATGCTGGGGAAAGAATCACAGAAGAGAAGGATATCATCAAAGAACTGATCTCCTTTTACAGTAATCTCTTGGGCTCTCTAGTATCACATCAAAACCAGATATCAATATCATTAAAAATGGCCCATGTTTAAATGATGCACAAGCTGATATCCTAACAGCTCTAGTGTCCAGAGATGAAATCAAAAATATAATTTTTTCTATGTCAGACAACAAAGCACCTGGACCCGATGGATATAACATGTCTTTTTACAAGTCTGCTTGGAATGTGATTGGGAATGAGATAATCTCGGCAGTGGAAGATTTTTTCAAAAATGGTAAGATTTTAGGAGCTGTAAATGCAACAGCTATAACATTGATTCCAAAGGTGGTTTGTCCAAAAACTCCATCTGATTTCAGACCAATTGCTTGTTGCAATTGCATCTATAAGATAATTTCCAAGATCCTAGCTAACAGGATAAAGTCAATGTTAGGATATCTGGTAAGTGAGGCTCAATGTGCCTTTGTGAAAGGCAGACAAATCTCAAGTAACATTCTTCTTGCTCATGAATTAGTGAAGAACAATAACAGGAAACATATCTCTCTAAGAATCATGCTGAGTATTGACATTAAAAAGGCCTTTGACACCATTACTTGGAATTTTTTAAATGAAATGCTAATAGGCCTTGGTTTCCCTACAAAGATGATAAAGTGGATCATGGCATGCATATCTTCTCCTAAGTACTCAATCTCTTTAAATGGTTCACTTCATTGCTACTTTAAGGGAGAAAGAGGATTAAGGCAAGGTGATCCTCTCTCACCTTACTTATTCATATTAGGAATGGAATATCTATCTAGAAGACTGGCGAAGCTCAAGGAAGACAAATCATTCAAGTTTCATCCCAGGTGTAGGGAGCTTAAGATCACCCATCTAATTTTTGCGGATGATCTTCTATCTTTTCAAATGGTGACTTACATTCAGTTAGAGAGATCTTCAAATGTTTCAAAGAATTTAGTGTTGCATCAGATCTGGAAGCTAACCCAAAGAAGTGTAAAGTCTTCTATGGTGGGGTTGATGAAAACTTTAAAAACATGATCAAGGCAGTATTTAATTTCTCTAAGGGTATCTTGCCTATCAGATATCTTAGTGTCCCCATGATATGTAAGTGATTATCATTCATGGACTGCTCTCCTCTCCTCAACAAAGTATCTGGCCAGTTTCAAGCATGTATGAAAAATAGGGGATTATCTTATGCAGGTAGACTGTAAGTTATCAAGAGTGTTATGCTTGGTATACAAATCTATTGGACTTCAAATTACCTCCTGCCAGTAAGTGTACTAAAGAAAATTGATGAGATGAGTAGCAACTTCTTGTGGGGTAAATCTGAGCAGGTTAAAAATTTCTCTCTCATTTCCTGGGACAAAATCTGTTTGTGCAAGAAAAATGGTGGTCTTGGCATATACTCAGCCTCAACCTGGAACTTTGCCTCAAACATGAGATTACTTTGGCATATACATGTTAATAAGGAAAGCTTGTGGATAAAATGGATTCATAGCATATATTTGAAAAGAAGTGATATCTGGTCAACTCAAGCAAAAATTAGAGATTCCTGGATGGGGAAACAAATTTTGAAAGTCAGGAACAAAGCTCAGGAATTGTTTGGAGGTGTTGATAACTTGAAGCAGATAATTCAATCTTGTTACAGGAATTCTAAAATTAAAGTTTCTGCTCTATACAATGCTCTTTCCCCTGCTTCTTCTCTTGTTCCTTGGCATAATACAATATGGGAGGCCATCAATATTCCTAGGCACTCTTTTGTCTGTTGGTTAGCAGTTCATAATCGGCTGCTTACTCAAGACAGACTAATCAAAATGGGCATAATAAATACTAATTGTTGCTGCTTATGTTCTGGTTATGAGACCAAAGATCATCTCTTCTTTGAGTGTTCCTTTTCAAAAGATGTCTGGTTCATGGTTATGGACTAGCTGCAATACAAGTGGAAGGCTTGTGCTTGGGGGCAAATTTTGACTTGGTACAACTTTAGGTTGAGAGGCAATGGTTTCAAACAAATGCTAAAAAGAATGGCTTTTGCCTCTACAATATATTGCATTTGGTCGGAGAGTAATGCCAGAATATTCAAGCTGCAAATAAAGTCCACAGTTCAAGTGTTCAAAGAGATCAAGTTTAACGTCCTATCAAATATTCTCAATGGTTCTTTCCCAACTGAAAGCAGAGATTGGTTGTGTTCACTGTAGTTCTCAACTAAAAGTTTTGAGTCCTCTCTGTAAATCTAAGTTGATTTCTAAACTGGATGTATGAGTGTAATTCTCAACTGCTGAGTATTGTGAAGCACTGAATTTTTTCAAATTTGGAAAATAAATAAAAGTTTTTTATTTACCAAAAAAAATATCTACGTAGGGTTATGAAGCACGAAAACTGATATTACAAGTTAATAGAGAAACATTTAAAATGTACAAAAGTAGAGATCAAGTTATTTAAAAACTGTGGAAAAATATTTATTTTATTTTATATATATATATATATATTATACGCGCACACACACATTCACCGGAA
>BQKN01000551.1:0-10105 GCA_022839385.1 Asparagus kiusianus
ATTCATAATTTTGGTAGTGAATAAAATTTTTCATTCACCAAAAAAAACAGTCTCGTGCATTATAATGAATAATACTACTGTTTAATTTTTAATTAAAGGCAGTGACAATTTCCATGAGTGCTTGCAGATTTGCTATGGACACCAATACCATGCAGCCTAATGTCCTTCTTTCTTTATGAAAGAACCAATACTATGAAAGATTTGTTAGGACAAAAACCCATATCTATGTCCCGAATCAAAACCCATGGTACGTGCAACTTTGTTGGTCATTATTAACCCATCTTGTGGCCACAATTGGTTTTGCTTTCCAAGCAGCTCCTATCTTCACTACAAGAATAATTTTAAAGCTAGGAACTAGGAAGTACAGATTTTTGCAGGTTTTTCTTCCTTCAATATTCCTTTGATCGAATCTTCCAAAATCTTGTTTACAGCATCAAACCTTCAAAATTATTGTAAGGTCCGAAGGTTGAGCTACTTTTATTGACTGAAATTCGATCTAACTATTTTTCTTTGTGATGCTTTATTTTGAAAAGTGTCTAAATTAATTTGGAACTTAGTTGCGTTATTATGAATTGCTTCTGATGAAATTAGTTGTGATACTTTATTTTGAAATGTATCTGATGAAATTTGCTGTGATACTTTATTTTGAAATGTGTCTGATGACATGAGTTAATTATTCAAATCAAGAGATTTTTTTTTTTTGGTAAATGAATGTAAACTTTATTCATTTTCCAAAACTGTAAACGAGATCTGTACATCAAAAAATCAGGCTAGTATAACAGCCTGATAACCAAAAAAAAAAAAACAGAGGAACAATATCCTCTGAGAATTACATCATACGCACGGGTAATTCCTCATTCAAAATTTTAGAGTATATGAAGAACTTAATAGCACAAAAAAGCTTGCTAGAATCTCGGAATTTGCCTTGAAAAATCCTAGCATTTCTCTCTTGCCAGATAGAATAAACTGAGACCGAAAATGCCATTCTCTTCATCTTCTTCTTGAAACCTCTCCCTCTCAAATTATGATGGATTAAAAGATAAATCCTTTATAGAGAAAGTAATTATAGTCCTCATTATTACAAAAAAATGAAAAATAGTCATGAAGATCAAAATATGTCTTACGGGGCGGGTTAACCAATTTTATCATTTAGGCTTACGAATAGGCTAACTAGATTAATCTTTCTACTTAACCATCCTACTTAAATCTTTGTCAAATCGGGATTGGGGGTTATAATATTAAAGATATGGAGAACACTTTTATACTTTAACAAAATCAAATACAAGACCACACGAAAGCAAAGCTCTTTGCATGTTCACATATCTTAAATTTTTCCTACCAAAAATAAGTCAGCTAGCTTTATCCTTAATAGGCCAAGCACACCATGAGGATTAAATTGCCTTTGCATACATGTAGTCTTCTTTAATTAGTTGTTAACACGTGGCCTCTACTCTCACTAGCTAGAAAAAGATTGAACAAAGTAGGAACATATCCTATGCTTGGATGTGTATGTGGTGCCAAATCTCCCCATAAACTATCTGATCGTGTGCCCAATGCTATAGACAAAGGAATCAAACTCATTTCTTGCTTTTTTCAGTTTTATGAATGCACCATTCTTTTATGTGTATAATGTTGAAAGCTTTCACCGAAATGAGAGGAGAGAGAGTGAATCTCCATGTGGCTACCATGTACTTGGATATAGAAAAACAAAAAAACAAAAGAGCACCTAACAAATTAAAGCAAGACCACTGGTTTTGAATCCTTTCTATTCATCTCATGCACCGCATTGTGCACAAAAGAACCTCAAGTGTCTTATTGATTTATGGCCATATTATAAGTTCATCATCATAGTGCTAAAGAATATAGTAGCTGTCCTTGGTCTTGGTATTTGCTTAAGAACATTATGTTCATTTAATTACTCAAAGAAGCACATCATATTGTACATTTTCTTCTTACTTCATTCTAAATGGGGAATAGTGATTTCAGAAAATTATGACTAATTTTAACAACTCCGTGTCATGCTACATCATACAAAATACAACTTAGGGTTGTGCTAGCTAACATCTTAAGACAACACCAAGTTGAACTAGTGTTTTCATTGATCAGACAAAGAAATGCTGCAACACTGAACACAGCTTTGGTACTCAAAATGGATGTGGCCAACTGTATGTGTGTGCATGGGTTTCTTCCTTTTTATTTATTTATTTATTTATTTATTTATTTTTTTTTTTTTTGGGGGGGCCGGGCGGGGAGATAGTTCAAAATGTGTATGACGTGTAATTAATTATCAGGTTCATGGAGCTCTATAAGGGTCTTGGAGTTCTATATTGATTTACTGAAAAATTTTTATTCCCAGATAAGTACGGGGCCTTTGCAAATAGAGAATATTGAAAGTACCCTAGAGGGGTGGGAATAGAATATTTGCTAATCTAATCCGAATACGATGCCAAATTAAAACTTATTAACTATTTATCCTAGAAAGAATGATATTCAAAAGGATTATATGCAATGATGAACAATATGACAACAGGCGATATAAACAATGAGCACAAGATATAAGAGAAATATACGTCAATGCCAAATACAAACACAAGAAATTGATCACGAAGTTCGGTCAATCCACGATCTACGTATCCGCTCCTCACCCTCGAGGATATTCTCCATTAATCACAAAATCAACTACGTACACAATCAGTTTTCTAGCTCACCGAAAACTTTTACAACTCACACAATTGTCAATACACAATACACTCCTCTAAGTGTTGGCCTAGCCCCTATCACATTCCTCAAGTGCTTGGAATTACTACATCTCCCTAGGATTTTACAACCAAGCCACTCCTCTTGGAATTGACCTCGTCTCTCCCAACAACTCCTCTAAGTGTCCTTATGTATTACAATGTATTCTCTTAATGATAAGCACAAGAGGTTTTGTTCTCTAAACAAGTGAGAATGAAAATTAAGCCCTCTCAATGATACAACCCCACAACTCAAATATACGATATGTGAAATACTAAAGCTCAAAAGGTTGTGTGTGCAATCAATGAATAAAATAAAACTAAACTCAAATAAATCTAGCTCAAATATGATAATCAAGATATAAATAGGCTAGAGAATGAGTTTAGAAAAACTTCTCTAAACAAAGAGATGTAGATGTAGATGTAGATAGTTAAGGTTGAACTCCTCAAAACCGAGATTTGAAAGCATTTTATTTGTTTAATTCTTTTGCACAAAGCAAAACACACTTAAAATCTTGAAAACAAACTGAAAACTCAATTTGAACATCCATAAACTAAACAAAAGAGTTATAAGGCATATATATAGCCTTCCAAACCAAAACATCCAAAAACTAGTTGTTACTGGTCAAACTAGCCGTTATCGGTCGACTGAAACTTTGCGACGGTCGACTGATAGGCTTGAAACTTCAAAAGTCTAAAAAATACATCTGCTCGGTCGACTGACATGCTTATCGGTCGACTGAAAATATGCATCGGTCGACTGAAAACATACATGGCAGATTCTAAAATTTTACGTAGCTAATTTTCTAAAAAATAATTAAAAATAGCAAATTAATTCCAAAAATTATAGAATTTGGGACAATGTTTCTACGCATGAAGATAAACATGTTAGAGAAAAATTTTCTAAAATATCACTTTGTATTTGTGAGAAATCACTGTTTTAAAATAGATATTCTAGATTCTGAACAACTACTAAAAACTTATTTTTGTAAATTCAATTTAAAATAACAAAATAATTTCAAAATTAATAAAACTTGGGAAAATATTTATATATGTGATGATGGGCATGTTAGAGAAAAAAATTCAAATTGTATTTCCCAATTGTGAAAACTTATGTATTTTGCAAACTATTCAAGATACAAAATCTCTAAACATTTTTTTTGGTGAAATTCTTTCAAGCAAACTTTGAGATTCTTTTTAATGGATTTATAGACTTTATAAAGATGTAAAACTCTATCATAAAGTCAATAAATCAAGAGTGAATTATTTTCTTAAAGAAGCGTATAATGTAACAAAACAAATGTATGTGTATGATATGAACTTGAAGTATTAACACATAAAGTATAAACTAAAACTAATATACCCAAGGCAAATGATCTTCAATTTACTCGTCTTGGTTGTAGATGAAGCGATTATGAATCTTGACTTGAATTGCAATGGCTTCATTTCAATTTCCACCAACCTCCAAGATATCATCGTTTACGCTCAATTCTATCCAACCTCCAACAATGATCTTTGTGTAGGATTCCTAACGAGTAAAACGAACACTCGACAAATGATGTTAGGAATTATTTGTTAATAATCAAAACTAGATTAGATAGTAGAATCATAAACATGAGACCTAATAAATATCACACAAGCATAATGATATACGCTCATATTTTGAATTCCCAAATAGAGAATATCGAATAAATATTATAGAGTATTTGTTGGGAGTTAAGTGAAAAAAACCAAAATGATAATTTTTGGGTGTTTATGGAATTCCCGAACTTATTGGGATTTTAGTAAGAGTTTCAAACTAATTTTTGGAGGTTGAGAGTGTCAAACGCAAAAACTTATCAGGGGTTTAATGAAACTTACCCTACATTTTATTCAAATAAGGAACGACTGATAAATATTAAAATTCTAAGTTAGCGGATTAAGAAATTTTGTTTCATATAATATTCAATTTTCCTCTACTATATATTACACCTGGCTATTGAAGAGTTTATTCAAAAAAAAAAAGGGGGGTCCTCCTGACTCCTGAGTCCTGACATATAGTTTTCAGTTCTTTCCCCCCCTCATAGTGCCCGAATATATTCTTGTTTTCTCGCCGAAATCTGACAAGTGATTTGATTGGCAGTCTGACGAGGATCTCGTCTTTGATGAAGTCATCGTTGATGACGGCGAGGACAGGGAGAGATTCAGATTCTTCTCCCTCCGTTTTTTAGAAATTTCGATGACGGAGAGGGCAGGCGGAGATTCAGATTCTTCCTCCTCCGTTATGGAAGTTCCGATGCCAACGGGGAGATTGGAAGGGCGAAACAACAAAGAAGAGTATTGAATGATCAATTGAAAACATTAGGTTCATCACATGCAAGAGTCTTCTAAGGGGAGGAGCTAATGCCATCTTTAGGGTGATTTCGTAGGTGGCTCAAATTAACTCTCAGTTCAGGGTTTTTGTTTGCTTTTAGAAAAGCTTATACTGTAATTTATTTTTGACCCCCAAACGCCTCCGAATTTCCTGTGGAGCCAACTTCTCTTGGTCTGCCTTCTTTTGTCTCATAAACAACTGTTGATAACCCACTTACTTTGACAAGTAGCACATCACCATCATTATTTTTCTATGTACCATAATATTCTAGAAATTTAACTATCTATTAATAGAGCCATATCAAATTCTATCATATGTTTAAAAAAGCTAAGCTTAAGAAAATTCGTAGATTACTTTTGGATTTCCATTATAAAATTTCTATCCTTACCCATCTTTTAACTAACTAGGTCTTTGCTTTCTAAAAATTAGGCATATAAGATTCAGGTCTGCATGCTTTCCAATTGATTGACTCCTGGACACAATTCTTTTCTAACATATACTTTAACTTTTGAATGTTCCTCAAAGGAATAAATTCTCGCATGATAAATAGTGACATCTGGTGGTTTATGATGGATATATGCTCGTGAACTTATTTATTTATTTATTATAGGTTTTATTACTTTAATAAGGTGCAATTGCCTCTTACTGTGCCTTCGGCTATTATATCACACAATTTAGTGACAGGTCTTTTTTTTAATGGTGAACTGTCTTTAAATTAACATTTGAAATTTTCTAACCTTTTCCCTTCGGTGGGGTTAGTCATCTAGAACTTAAAACTAGAACTGGGATAATTTGTGGGATAAATTTTTAATGTGTTAGTCACATAGAACTAGGAAATGAGATATTTTTTTATAGTGTTAGTCAAGTAGAACTTTTGTAGAACTAGAACTGTATTATTTTTTTGGTGCGTTAGTCAAGTAGAATTCTATTAGAATTAGAATTGGGATAATTGGTCATAATTATCCCACAAATTATACTACCTATATATATAACCATAAGTTCTCCTCTCTCAAATTATCCCACACATTAGAAAGAATACAATTGGATAAAAAAAGTGAAATACCGCCTCCCTCCCTCTTGGTTAGTTTCTCCGCCTAGCAAATTTCTCTGCCATGAAGTCAATCATCCGTTCATTTTTCTATCTTTACTTTGTTTTTGTGATGATTAGATCTTTTATTATTATCTTCAAGATGTATTACTTTATTGATAGCTTTTTGACATTAAATTACTTTATTATTATTTGTTTGATCTAAGTTTTCTCTCCACAACAGTGGTTTAGATTAAAAATATAGTGTTGGTGGGTTAGTGCTAAAGATATACGGGCTATTTATGTTTTTTTTTATAAGTTAGAAAGCAACTTGCGATCACATTGATGATTAGATGTTGAATGGTTAATGGTTATATCCATTATTATTAAATCGGCTCAGTAAATTAATTGGGATATTTATAGTTCATTTGTCGATCATCTGTTTAGTGGCCATGGATGATTCCTGTGTACACTTCATTTATTTGCTGATTTGGTTTCAGCTATCATGATGAGATTGGTCCAAATGGTTAATGACTGAAAAATGCTTATTTTCCTTTCTTTATGATGTTATGAGATTTGAACTTCGACATTTATGACCCTCCACTAGTGTAATACCTCAACCATTGAGAGGGTGATGTGATTAGTATTGATAGATTTGATTGGAATACTCATACCACCAAGATGCATCTTCTTTTCGGGAACCCAACTCTTAGAAACTCCAAAGTTAAACGTGCTTGGCCTGGAGAAAGTCTAGGATGGGTGACCCCCTAGAAAGTTTTTCAGGGAGCGCGTGAGTGAGGATAAAGCGTGCTGAAAAGACATATGGTGGTTTGTGAGGCCAGTCCATCAGATCTAATAACGTACCGACTCCGGGATTTCGGGACGTGGCGTTACAACTAAAAGCTCCACGAAATATTGTTGATGCAGACGATGACTCCGATAAAGAAGACGAGTTACAGACTCAACGAGCAGCTATAGGAGCTTGGAGAAATTCTATGGCAGAGGCCATGTGAGATGATAGAATCCATGTGGGATGATGGAAGTCGAGTCACCCTAGGGATTTAGATTTTTATTTATTTGTAAATTATTTTATTATTTGAGATGAATAGTGATGCTTTATAGCATTATATTTTATAGTTATTACTAGAATTTGCTTATAATTAATATTATATTATTTTTAATATATAATTATTAACAATAGTAATTTATACTCACCATTACCCCCACCAAATTATCCTACCAAATTATGCAACTTCATAATATTATCCATCATTATCCCACCAACTTATCCTACCAAATTATCTCACTTTAAGAATTACCCATCATTGTTCTACTAAATTATCCCAGTATCAAAAAATTATCTCACTTTATCAATTATCCCAGTTCTACTTAAAAAGTTCTAGGTGACTAACCCCCCCTTCGAGTCTTTATCCTCTGTGCTACTGGAAAAGGTTATACACAAACTATTAATGTATACTATCCACGACTAACTCATAAAACTTAAGGATGGTACACCTAATTGATGGATCATAAACCTAATTGCTTAATTTTATTCTGTATCTCTTACCATATAATTAAGGTCTTATATCTTATTGTTATCATTTTTAACCGTAGTAGATCAAGGGAAAGTCAGCGCAAGTTGTGATTATTTATTTAATTATTTATTTTTTTCAATCGTGTTTCTTCACAAAGCCCTACATTAAACAATTTCTGGCGATCAAGAATCTTGGTTAAGTCAATTAGGTATCAAGGCCTTCAATGTCATAGAGTCCATGTGAATAATAAGAATGATATAATACTCACCAAATGAATATTGAGGGAAAATGATAGAGACACACCCTTAGGCACAACACGAACCCCCCCCCCCCCCCCCCCCCGCTACATTGCAACGGCCCTACATATGTTTTTCCTTAAAAAAATCACATGCGGAGCTGCTGCACTGTAGCAAGGGGGAGGGGGGGTGGTTGGTGGTGTGTCTAAAGGTGTGCCTATAGCGCCTCCCAATATTGAGGGCATGGATAACATAAACATTGGAGGACACTTGGAAATTTTAGTCCAAGGGCCCAACACCCAACCGGTAGGCCACCAGCGAGGGATCACATTAAGCTTCTTTCAACAAACTAATTATAAGTGCCAATAAACGTCTAAAAAAAGAAAAAGCACAATATAATCGGCTCTAATCTAAACCCTAATTGGACAGAAGACGATAAGATATGTGCAGCTAAGAAATTATAAGTACCCGTTTCAATTAACTTTTCGAACCCCAACGAGAGATTTCACTGCCAAGTCACCCTTAACTCAACCAATCAAATGACGCCGCTGCCCAAGATTCCCCGCTCCCAACCTTCCTTCGCTATTAAGCCAAAATTCCGCTGGTCCCACACTGACGCTTACATCACTCCTAACTAAACAACTCTCTTTCCCGCACTCACTAACAAACCCCTTCACTGACACGTGTAGGACCCACCTATTCTGATAGTGCGTGGAACCGAGCATTGTTTTAAAACCTCACTCTTAAGTGCACCCTGACTCAAAAGAAACACAGTACCCTTACGTAGAACCCCTCAGACGCCGCCACGTAACCCTCGTCACCATCCACTGGGTCCCACATTCTCCCTTACCCCGCCCATAAATACCCCTCGACTCCTACGCTATTCTTCCCTTTTCCCTCTCTCTCTCTACTCTCCTCTCCTAGTTTTCTTCCCACGCTCGTCATGCTGCCCCTCGAAGTCGGGTCCCACTCATCCAACCCGAAACCCACTTCCCAACCCGACCCGCCTTTGACCCTAGCCGAGCAGCGCAGGTTAAGGCGGATGATATCGAACCGCGAGTCTGCGCGTCGCTCCCGCATGCGTAAGCAACGGCACCTATTGGACCTACGGTGCCACGTCAGCAGGCTGAAGATGTTGAACAGAGAGCTTGCAAACCGGGTCGGATTGGTTTCGCATCACAACATGTTAGTCCGATTCGATAACGATCGTCTGCAATACGAGTCGAACGTTCTTCGAGATCGGTTGTCGGAGATTCGAAGAATCTTGATGTTCCAACGGTTGTCGTTTCCGGCGACTGTTGGAGTTTGTGGCGGATTCGGGTCCGGAAATGAGCACGCCTTGGCTTCGCTAATTGCATAATGTTAAAATTTTAAAACATATTATATATAGTTAGCTTGCTTAATCAGGAAATTCGTCATTTAGGCCAATATATGTCAGTATCTCTCGGGGCGGGAAATCGGCTTTCTTTTGTTCTTGTGAAAAGTCAGTTTATGTAAATTAATCTCAATTAAATTTAGATTTTGCTTAATCAGGGAGAAAGTCGTCGTTTACGACGTGAATTTATTGCGTGCATAAAAATTTGACGTTGAAATCAAAGCGTCAGCGAACAAGAATAAGAAATTGCTGACATAATCTGTCGTAAAGTTTGAGAAGATGGGTAATCTTCATTGATTAATGCCCCTTGACTAATTAATGGTTAATTAATTAGTATATGGAAAGCATGGAAAACAACGTTGTTGTTATATTGATTGACCCACCGAACTTTTTTGTATCAAGATTCGTGCAATATAGCACGGACGAGCAGAAACTTTTCGAGTAATATAATAGCTAGAAAAGTTTGTTTATTGCGGTTCATGACGTTGTCATCTTGTTGTCTTAATTTGTTGTTGATAGAAAATTTTGGACGGAACAGTAAGTATTAATTTTCTAATGATTACTATTCTACCAAGTTGGGAATTTATTGTTGATTAAGAATTGCCTTGTGATAAAGCAGCATAAATCAAATAGAATGGTCCTATTGGCAATGGCAACTTTTGGGTGAACTAGCCAATTATTACAGTGACTTGTTTTGTTTTTGAGCTGTCTGAATATATATATAGAGGACACTAGAGAAGAGTTAGACAACTCTTCTCCCCCGTGAGCTGTCAGCTCTATGACATGTTAACCCCACATTGATGTGACTAGTAGGGGGCTCACATGTCATAGAGCTGTCAGCTCA
>BQKN01000551.1:37677-50350 GCA_022839385.1 Asparagus kiusianus
AGAGAGAGAGAGAGAGAGAGAGAGAGAGAGAGAGAGATTCCGCCGCCACCAAAATCGCGAGAGAGAAGAAGGGAAGCACAGCAATCTCGTGCTCGGTGTTTCCCTTTTATAGGGAAACCCTAGCGACATGCTGGCGACAGGCTGTCGCCAGCCATGCGTGCGCGACCTCGCCTGCGGGAGCCTCGAGCTCGCCTGGATCTTGCGTCGAGCTCGGTTGCATCGCCCCAAGCTCGCCTACGGAGCTGTGTCGCCTCGTGCTCGCCTGCAGCCCCGCTCGACCTTGCTTGCAGACCGCCTCGACCTCGCCTGAACTTCAACCTCGAGCTCGCCTGACGATCTTCTCAAGATCGCCTCGAGCTCGTCGTCGACTTCGCCTGCTCGCCTGCAGAGGTTTGTGTCAATACCCGACACCAATAATCTCCCACTTGGAGACCAAAACACCGTCAGCAGGCTATCTCAATAAGTACTTTCTTATGTGTGGCTCTGCCCTCATCACCTATGCATGAAAACTAATTGAAGTTGCGGACAACTCCAGTTTCTGAAAGGTCACTGCCTTTGTCAACATATCCGCTGGATTCTTACTTCCTTGGATCTTCTGTTAAAATCCTTTAGCAACTTATCGAGCTCTGTATCTTTTTGAACCATCATGTTCCTTTTTCACTCGATACACCCACTTGTTGTGATGTGCCTTCTTACCCGTGGACAACTTAGCTAGTTCCTACGTCTAGTTTGAGATGAGAGACTTCATCTCATCTTTTATGGCAAGATCCCACTTGCTCGCATCTCCACTCTGACAAGCTTCATCATAACTTTCGGACTCCCCTCCATCTGTCAACAACAGATAGTTCATATATCTCTTGTTGGGCACAGGAGGCCGAGAAGATCTTCTCAATATCGGAGGTAGTGCGTCGGGCTCCTACGCACTATTCTGTCTAACAGGCTCTTCTGACTGAGGACCTTCTGCATTGGGTTCTTCCGAGAGGTTACTCGGGACATCATCTGCATCTACAAATGTTGACTCGATCTCTGAGTCATCTGTCTTGTGCATGTCCTTGTGCATCATCTTCTCGTTGAATATCACATCTCTGCTGCGGATCACTTTTTTGTTTTCATTGTCCCAAATGTTGTAGCCGAACTCATCTTCATCATAGCCGATGAAAGTGTATTTCTTTGACTTGGGATCAAGCTTATTCCTGTCTTAATCACTAATATGCACATAAGCTACACAACCAAAAAATTTAAGATGTGAGAGTTTTACTTTTTTCCCGCACCATACTTCTTTTGGTATTCTGTACTCTAATGGAACCGATGGACCTCGGTTGATCAAGTAAGGTGTTGTATTGACTGCTTCTGCCCAGAACTGCTTCGGTAGGTCTGATTGTACCCGAATGCTTCTGACACTTTCTGGTAACGTTCTGTTCATCCGCTCAGCTGCACCATTTTGCTGAGGCGTGCTGGGCACGATTTTCTCCATTCTGATCCCATACTCATAGCAAAACTTCTTGAATTCGGTGCCTTCATACTCACTGCCATTATTGGTCCTGAGCTTCTTTATTCTTAGACCGGTCTCATTCTCGACCATGGTTTTTCATCTCTTGAAAGTCTCAAATACTTCTGACTTATGCTTCAGAAAGTAGATCCACACTTTCCGAGAGTGATCATTGATAAAAGTCACGAAGTAGTATTTCCCACTAATGGACGTGGTGGTGGTTGGTCCCCAAACATCTGAGTGAACGAGCTCTACCTTCTCTTTCCTAGGGATCTTATCTTTCCTAGGGATTCTATCACTTATCTGAAAGCTGACTCTGTTTTGTTTTCCAATTATGCATTCTTTATATGTCAATCTTTACTGATTGTAAACTTGGGGGTTTTTCCTTTGTGTGCATAATCTTCATCCCCTTCTCACTCATATGACCGAGTTTCTGGTGCCATAGCCTTGAAGTCTCATTGCCTACTGTAACTGAGATCAAATAACGTGTACCTACAGTTATATACAGGATATCAGTCTTCTTACTTCAGACAATTATCATTGCGCCTTTTGAAATCCTCCAATTATCACCATGGAAAGTCGTAGTGTAGCCTTCACTAGCTAGCTGGCTTACTGAGAGTAAGTTCTTTTTCAGATCGGGAATATGTCTGACATCCTTCAGTTCTCATACTGACATGTTCAATTTAATCTTTGCTACACCTTTGCCAATAATGGCACACGGTTGATCATCACCAATGTATACATTTCTAAGGTTTTCGGGGATATACTTCTCGAGGAATTATTTCTGAGAAGTAGCATGAAATGATGCTCTAGAGTCCAACACCCAAGACTCCTCCTTGCTCTCCAAAGAGCATATCAATGCATCATCTCCTCCTGAGGTGGAAGCAACATTTGCATCTGCCTTTTCCTCCTACTGCTTCTGTGCACTCTTGCACTGATTCTTGTAGTGCCCGGTTTTTCCATACTTCCAACACTCAATAGCCTTCGAGCTGCTGGGATTTCTGGATTTGGACCTCCTATCATTTGATCCATTTTTTCTGGTTGAATTTCTACCTCTTGACTCTGTATGCAATACTGAAGATGTTGTAGCTTCACCCGACTCTCTCTGTCGGATCTCCTCACTGAGAACTAGATCACGAACATCATCGAACTTTAACTTGTTGCTTCCCGACAAGCTACTCACAGCTGTGACTGTAACATTCTAGTTTTCTGGTAGGGAAGACAAAAGAATCAACGTTCGTACTTCTTCATCAAACTCAATATCAACTGAACTTAATTGGGTCGTGACTGTATTGAGTTTATTGAGATGATGTGCTACTGATGCACCTTCCGTCATTCGCAGATTGTAACCGCCTCATTAAATGAACTTTGTTTGAGGCTGATGGCTTCTCATATATATTTGAGAGTGCTGCCATAAGACCCGCTGTGGTCTTTTCCTTTATAATGTTAAAAGCAACATTGAGGGTTAACGTTAAACGAATAACCCCGAGGGCTTTTCTGTCTAAAAGGTTCCAATCTTCTTCCTTCATACCCTCCGGCTTCTTCCCCGAAAGGGGTTGATACAGATTCTTTTGGTACAGATAATCCTCTATATGTATCCTCTAAAATCCAAAATCTGATCCGTCAAACTTCTCTAATCTCACATTTTCTTTATCTGCGGCCATTGCTCCCACTTGAATCTGACTTCCTCTAAATCATTTCAGGCTCTGATGTTAGTTGTTGGGAAAATAACCTGGGGCTACGCTAAACCCCTAAAAAGAGCAAGAAACGCAGTATAGAAAAAAATACACTAATATTTACGAGGTTCAACAAACTTGTCTACGTCCTCGGGAGCCACATAATTAATTCTTATTAATTATCAATAAATTACAATGCAAGAGCAAATCTCAAACTTAAAATCTCTCAATAAATACAATACCAATACTGTAGCTACAGTGTTTAATTTTCTCTCTCTTAAATTAAATTCCTCCTCTTTTGTAATTTAAGAGAGAGGAAATTAGACATTGTAGCTACATTGTTGGTATTGTATTTATTGAGAGATCTCAAGTTTGAGATCTGCTCTTGCATTGTAATTTCTTGTTAATTAATAAGAAATTAATTGTGTGGTTCCCGAGGACGTAGGCAAGTTTGTCGAACCTCGTAAATCTTGGTGTATTTTTCTCTATACCGCGTTTCTTGTTGTTTTTAGGGGTTTAGCGTAGCCCCAGGTTATTTCCCCAACATATTCTAGCATGCATATTGATTTTTTTTTCAATTACATATTTTAATTATTAATTTAAGGCATTCTTAAAATTATATATATCTAGCTTACTTCACGCTTCTCACTCTCCTTTCAATATTATGATACCATATCAGAAAGTTGTTTTCAGGCGCGAGTAGACAAGAAACACGGATAAAAATAATACGACAAGTTAGAAACTGAGGAAAATGGAGTTATTATACTAGGATTCTTACCAAAGGACAATATTTTTATTCCAGATTCAAATACTACCATTGATAACGCTGATTGTTAGGACAGAGAAATCACTGACATGGAGGATGAGTTATGCTTGATTACGGCTTCTTAGGCGTGGACTTTTGGTTTTGTTCTTTAAGCGGAAGTTTATTTTGGCAATCTCTTTGGAATCTTTTGTTTTAGAACTGAGATTCTTTTCCCTAGTTTGTTATAGAGACAATTGTTTTCATTTATATAAGTTATATTACATTTGGAGGCACTCTGTTTTTGTAAATGTATTTTTTAGGTTAAACTCTTATTAAGGTAAAGCTCGAAGTTTTTACTCATTAAAAAAAATAGCATTCCACGTTTTAACGACAAGCGTTTATGAGAGGAAATCCATTTTTAAAGAGTCAAGAGCCCGTTGGGCCTATAGGTCGGTGCTAAGAGAAATTTGACTCGGTTGATGACATGGAGTAGAGGTCGCAATTGGATTGGCTTGGTTCGGGTTTGGGTCGTAAGCAGCCCAATTGGTAAAACATAATGTAACTCCTAATGTGATCCTTGTATAATGTCTCTTTCATTTTACTGCTCCAAACAAAGGCTTAACTAATTATCGTCAAAAACAACGGGGATCGTCCGTTGGTCCAATCTTGAATTATTAAAGAAGTTGATCTTATGTCCGCATGTTGATTATTAAGACCCAGTTCCTTATGCACTCCAACATGCACATTACCTGTTCGTTGAAATGCCTCAGTGTTGTGTATGGCGTTATATTCTCTTTTTATTTCGGGGTTTTTCTACTTTTGTTACTATATATCACCCTATTTCTTGTTTGCGGATTGTAGGTGTGTGCATTATGCATTGAGCAGTTCATTCGAGATAGCGGAAGCTCTAAATTTAGAAGCCCTAACTCCGCATTAGGACGTACTTAAATTATTCTTACCCTTTATTTTTCATTCACAATATTTCTTATTCTAATAGTTTAAATTTCATTCTCTTAGCTATCGGTCAATTATGTATATATTGTCTGTGAAGCATGATGGTTTACTATGTAAATGCTCATGACGTTCTCAGTGTTTTAAACAATTCATATAAAACAAACAAAAGAAAAGGTGATTCGAGAATTGAGGCCGTATACAAACTTATTTCTATAGAATGTCACAGGCTGCTTATTCCACGCTTTGTACAATATTTATGCGCCTTTCAGTTTGTCAGCAAGTCAACACTAGTTTTCACTGCTTGTTGATGCCAGCAATCCTCCCCTATTTTCTAGAATTTAGCTTAGTAAGTTCTAACCAATCTCTCAATCGCATTGTTTTGTTGAATAAGATATAATCTATTGAACTTGGCCGAAGGTTTGTGGAAACTAGCACCTGCCTAATTTCAGATTGTTCTACTTAAGAAAATTGAAAAAAATAATCTTGTAATAGATGTTTGAAAAATGGAAAACTAGATTCTGATACAAAAACAATCATATTTTGCTCAATATATGTATGTACAGTTTCAATTGAGGTTTCTTTGTTGTAGAGTATCCTATGGTTTATTTCCTTGCAAAGCCAGGTTTTTTAATTCGTTGTTTTTAACGGATGCATGACAAAAAGTGAACTCCTTGAGGTTATATAAATTATTCTTGTTATTAGGAACTAAAGTCAAAATTCATTTCATTCTGCTAGTTCACCCTGGGGTACTTAATTGCTTCTTTATATAATCAAGTGATGCTATTATCTGCAATATTAGACATTAAAATAACTTACTTGCTCTTGTGCTTGTGCTTGTGCTTGTGCTTGATCCTTGTTATCTGGATTGAAAAGAAACTTTGTACTTGGTTATTTTACATTCTACAAAATTAAAAGTAATTTAACATTTATTTTAAGTGAGTTAAGGTGTTGCTTGTAAACTTTTCTCATACCTTTGCTTTGACTATTAGCGTATAAGATTGCCATTGGTAAGACGAAGAGCTATGTCTTGTTGGGAATGAGAACGACATTTGGAATATTCATGCATTCCCTCTTTCTGTGATGTAATGGTTACAATTAATTACAATGCGCATAATTATATTAGGAACTTTACTATTCTTTTCTCTTATTTATATTGACACCTATATCTTCCATTATTCAGCAAAAAATGCCATGCTTGTATAATGTTTCTAATCCTTGGTTGGTGTAACGTTAACACTTAACGTGATTCTCTTTTACTGTTGACATTAAACCTATTTGAAGGTTAGGCCACTGCTAATTTGATTGGGTGTCATAGTCTTAGTCACTACACTGATACAGTACTTAGAATCCAGATGTCTTTTCCTTTTTTTGGATCAGAAGAAATTGATCATCATGATAATTTTTGGGGATCAGAAGACTTTGACCATCATGTTAATTAATGTTCACTGTTCTCGGGGAGCTGAATGTTCAAACTGAGAGGTCTGAAACTACAAACTCAGAAGTCCTGCACGAATGGGCTATCTTTTTTCATCAGCAACATCCATTATCCTGCATTTGATCCTATGCCAACACCCCCTTGCTATAAACACGACTCCAGACTCTTGAAAAGAATTGACGGGACAAAGGATTTGAAGGTTGGAAGAGCTATTTATGCGCTGCTTATCAGAACCCAGCAAGGTGATGTTATTCAAGCCAACAATTTGATCAATCTCTACCTGAAGTGCGACCACCTTAGAGTCGCTCGTCATGTTTTTAGTATGATGCCCGAGAGAAATGTGGTCTCTTTTAGTGCACTAATGACTGGCTATTAACACAGTGGACTCTCATTAGATGCCCTTTATATGTTTAAATCAACGGCTTTTGGTCAGTCTTCATTTCTTCATAATGAGTTCATTTTCTCACTAGTCCTAACAGCTTGTTCTGATCTAGAAGCGCTTTATAAGGGACAACAATGTCATGCTTATGTGGTCAAGTCTAGGCTAATATCTCATTCTTATGTCAGAAACAGTCTTCTTCATATGTGTTCTATATGTTCAAGTGTAGAAGATGCTATGGAGTCCACAAAACTTTGCCAGATTTTGATATTTTCTCATTTAATAGCATGTTTAACACTTTTTTGGAACATGGGTATTTGGATGCTGCTGCTGAGATTATGAGAAGTGTGATGAATGAGGTTGACAAGTGGGATCAGACCACATATGTTGTCGTTCTAGGGCTTTCTGCCAATTTGAAGGATTTGAGATTGAGTTGCCAACTTCATAGCCAAATTTTAAGAAGAGAGCTTGAAAATGGCATCTTTAATGGGAGTACTTTAGTTGATATGTATGGAAAATGCAACGATGTTTCAAGCGCTCTATATGCTTTTTCTAGGATCCCCAACAGGAATGTGGTCTCTTGGAAGGCATTAATAGCCATTTGTACACAACATGGCTGCTTTGAAGAAGCCTTGAAATTATTTTTAAAGATGGTACTAGATGGCGTCCAACCTAATGACTTAACCTTCTCTGTTACACTGCATTCATGTGTAGGCCTGTCTACCTTGATAAATGGCGATGCCCTAAATGCTATTGCACAAATATCAGGACATAAGGAATATATGCATGTAGGCAATGCTCTGATCAACATGTATTCAAAATGTGGTGGCATCGAAGAGGCATATAATATTTTTAATGATGCTCTAAAGGGAGACAATGTTTCTTGGAGTTCGATAATAACAGGTTATTCTCATCACAGCTTAGGTAAGGAAGCTCTAGGAGCATTCCACAGTATGTTAAATGAAGGGGTGGATCCAACTTGTGTAACCTTTGTCTCAGTGCTTTCTGCATGTGGCCATTTTGGCCTAGTACGTGAAGGTTACAATTATTTGGATTCGATGAGCAAATGGGGGATATACCCTTGGCTTGAACATTATACTTGGATCATTATAAGCCTGTGGCGAGCTGGTCTATTAGATGAGGCCAAGAAATATGTTAGATGTACTCATATAGAGTGGGACATTATAACATGGCAATCTCCACTGAATGGCTGTGTAGCACATAGAATCGGCCTGGGAAAGCAAAATGCTCGTCACATACTTCAATTTGATCCTAATGATGTAGAAACATATATTCTCTTATCAAATATCTATGCAAGAAAAAGCCTTTGGTATGGAGCTGTTTAGATTCGGAAGCTAATGAGAGAACGACACATCAAAAAAGAACTTGGGGTTAGTTGGATTCAGGTGAGGAATGAGACCCATGTTTTTGCTTCAGAGGATAATCGGCATCCATTGATAGATGAAATATGCAGAAAATTAGCACAGCTAATATACCGAATTAAGTTAATTGGCTATAAACCTGATATTGCTAGTGTATGGCATGATGTCGAAGATGAACAGAGGGAAGAGTATCTTAGTTATCATAGTGAGAATCCAGCTGTAGCTTTTGGGCTTATTAGTACTCCTCGCGGAGACACAATTCATGTCATAAAGAACCTTCGAGTTTGCAATGATTGCCACACGGCATTAAAATTGATTTCAAATGTGACGGAGAAAGAGATAATAGTGAGGGATGCCAATAGATTTCATTGTTTCGAGAAGGGGTTGTGTTCTTGCAGGGATATTGGTGAGATTTTTTGTTCGAAAGAAACAGAGAGGTTTTGCTAGTGCAGATGCAGATTGCAAGTGAAGTATTTCCGGTACTCATCATCAGAATTCATAAACTTGTTCACTTGTTTATTTGCATTAATCTGGTTCTTAATCAAACAATTTGTCTGAAATTATTGGGCTTCTTTTGTATCAGTTTCATTCAGAATCGGATGAGAAGTATTTCACATGACACAGATGAATGGATTGCCTAGGCATTTTCCTACTGTACCATAGGTAAGCAGTCTATTTTGCTAAGAATAGAATTACATTATTCACATCTGAACCTATCTGACAACTTATTTACAGATATTTACAACTTATAAATGGCCCGATAATACTAGCATTCAATTTTGAAGTTCTTTGTATGACCCGCTCACAATTTTAATTACCAAATCCATTTTCATTTTACCTAATAAATGCAGGAGGAATCCATAGGCTATGAAATACTTCATCTTGACAGGAATTTTTTGGATTTTTTCCCCTTCAAGAGAAAAATGCAGTAGTTAGTCAGGAAAGATATCGTAGCATGAAACTGGATATACTGAACAACAGGTTGGAAGTGATAATGTGCGGTAAAAGGCAGGGGTATCTTTTGGGGAAAAGAGAGAAGAAAAGGATATTTCTGGTTAAAGAAAGAGTTATAAAATCCTTGTTGTCGTAAAGATTGATAAATTTGAGGGTATCAGATATGAGACATCAAGTATGGAAAGTTTTACTTCAATTTAAAAAGAGTACAAATTTTCAAAACAATCTCATTTACAAAAATATTCCCAAAAAACGGCTCGTTTCAACAATATTCGTCAAAACCGTCGGGCTGAAACTAGGTCGGTTTTGACGGAAAAAAATATTAAACTTCATGGGACTTGAAGTCTCGTGAAGTTTAGCAGCTTAGTTATGCTGCTAAACTTCACGGGACTTCAAGTCCCGTGAACTTTGATAGTTCAAAACGACTTCAGAGCTGAAACGAACTTCACGGGACTTGAAGTCACTTGAAGTTTAGCAGCTTAATTAAATGGATGTTAAACTTCATGGGACTTCAAGTCCCGTTAAGTTTGAGAACTTTTTTCGTCAAAACCGACTCAGTTTCAACCCGATAGCTGAAACTAGGTCGGTTTTGATAAATATTGTTGAAACATATCGTTTTTTAGAAATATTTTTGAAAAATGGTCGGTTTTGAAAAATTGTCCTTAAAAGAAAGGTCTCTAAAGCTTTGACCACAGAGCTCCCTCCATTGCCCAATCCAGATAACAGTCAAAGCTGCTTCTTTATATGAGTGTACAGCTAAGCTGCATAGTATAGTACATAACCTAGTGGTATGTATTTAAATTATTTACTGCCTTTGTCCTTAAAGCCAGAGACATATATTCGAATTTTTGCAATTGACATTTGGCATCTCCTGGAAGTATTTTTGGATGCATCTATGCTGATGTCTTGTGTACTAATGTATCAGTTTACCATTACTAAATGCTATATTTTGCCTATTGTTCTCTTTTTACCTTTCTTTCCTTTTTCTTTTTTTATGAGAAAGAAGGCAACCAATGGTTTGATTAATTCATCTCAAGATAGATGACACGGTGCGCGATTAGCTCATTCATTCATTTCCATTCTTTTTACGCGTTTAATGAATATATATGTTAAAATGGTTAATTTGAAGTGCATTTTCTAGAAAAATAAACCTTTCGCTGTATTCGCAAGTAGAAACTAGTGGCAACAAGATTTAAATTTGTTCAAATTCTGTGATGTATAAACTTGTCCCCATCACTCATTTTCAGTACCATGCAAGTAACATCCATGGATCATAAATCCATGTGAGACTAGGATCAGGAATCTTTTAATTATTTTCCCTCCACTTCAGCCACTGCAACTTCGATAGCGCATCCAGAAGCCAAGAAGTATTTGGTCCACATGGCGTCCAAGCAGGACTAAACAAACTCTGCAGCAAATCAACCTTTTAAGCACGCGTGAAGACCGAGAACCATCTTGCTCTTGTGTCATAGCTTCTTTTCCATTGCCAAGGAAGTGCCCACAAAAGGCTAAAGCGCACGGGCAAAGAGGCAAAAGTTTGAGGGGGAAATTGGGTTTTGAAGCAATTTTTCTTAGGGGCTGTTTGGTAGGAGTTTTTGGCCTCTTTTTTTGGGCAGAAAGCCTGCCAAAAGAGTATTTTTGGCAGGCTTTTTGTCTAAAACGTCTCTTTTTAGAGGTGTTTTGGGCAGAAAGCCTGCCAAAAGTGCTCTTTTGGCAGGCTTTCTGCCCAAAAAAAAGGCCAAAAACGCCTACCAAACAGCCCCTTAGTACAGATCAAGCCTGGCTCTACCTTGAGGGCAGCAGCCACACCAACGAGCCTCTCAGAATCCCAGCAATAAATCAGTTCAATCTTTTCCACTCACTGACTTTTCGCTTTCTCTCTCCCCCCGTGGACACATGGGTTCAACAACTAGATGACAAGATACTGAGGACCATTTCTTGCTTGCTAGTACCTTGAGTTAGCTCTTTCTGAGTTTTTTTTTTTTTTGAATGTGCGTCCTTTAAGCGCATGTGTATTTGTGTGCCCCCCTCTCTAGAGTTATAATCTCAGTGATTCCAACTAAGAATGTGTTCTAATGTGCGCGTATATATAATAGTAAAAGGCCAATTTGATTCACTGCACTGCGGGCCACCTACTCAAATTGGTTTCTTTACTTTATTTTTGCTCTACATAATCTATATACTACACATCAGTTATAAATTATGTCCTTTTTTAACATCTGCTATATATTATGTGTTAATTTTTTTGTTTCCCACCATATTACCCTCAAGGAAACAATAGTGATACTTCTAGTGTTTAAATTTCGGTAAAATACCAGATTAGTCTAAAAAGTAACACTTGTTTACCAGTTTACCATAAAAAGTAACATCAGCGATACTTTAACCTAAAGAGTGATAAGTTTGTGACACATAGACCTTTTCCGGATTAGAGATATTTTACAAATGAACCCCTGAATCTCTCATATTTTTCGAATTAACCCTCTCTCCCCCTCCCTAGAATGTGAACTTTGTAATTTAAAAGGGTGAAAAACTCATCCCTTCCCACTATCTCTTCCTCCTCTTTCCCACAATCTTCTTCATTCTCTTCTTCTCCATATCCTCAACTTTTCCTCCTTCCTCTCCTATCTCCTTTCCATTTCCCCACTCTTACGGTCTTATCTTCTCCTTACTATCATCTCTTCCATTCTTTTCTAACTCCTCACATTCCACAGCCTCTCTTCTCTCTCCCACTCTATCCTTCTTCTCCTCCTCTTTCTGTCTCCCATTCCCTCTTCCTCTCTCTCACTTCCTCTCCCTCTTTGCTTTGATCACTCTCAATCTCTAGCATCCAACATTCTATCAAAAATCTATATCCTCCTCCTCCTCTTCCTTTTTCCTACTCCCTCTTCCTCCTCCGTCCGCTCACTCTCTCTTTATCCTCCTATCATCAGAACATCAACCTCATTAATAGAGAGAACAATGAAAAGGGGAGAGAGTGAGTGGTAAAAATGAGGGGAGGCTGATGATCGGAAGGAGAAAAGAACGTAGGAGATGGTGGGAAGGAAGGGAGAGAGGAGTTTTTTTAAAATAAAATTTAAAACTCAATGGAGTAAATCCGAAAATATAGAAGATTTAAGAGGTATATATATGAAAAAGTAAAACTTTTTCTCTTAAAAATTGCGTCCAGCAATCGGAAATGCCTATATGGCTATATGTCATAAGTTCATCACTTCTTAGGTTAAATACCACTGATATTACTTTTTAAATTCAAATAGTAAATGAGTGTCATTTTTAGGCTAATATAATATTTTAGTTTTTCAAGTTTCTTATGTTAGTAACTACAGTGAGTTCCACGTAGGTTAGGTGGCTGGAAAATGGAAAGAGTGATCAGCAATTGCTTAAAATCCTCACCTACACACGGAAATGTAAAATCAACCATTATGCATACAAACGGTGAAGGGCCGGGTGCATTAAAGAACAATACTAAAAAATTTGTTCAGGAAGCAAAGCTTCATTGAAATATACAGCTATCGATGGCCTCAACGATAAATAAAGATGGATCTAATATAAACATTAGTGAAATTCTTACCAGGATTAAATTCACGTAACCCCTGAATTTTGATGGTTTTCACATTATCCCCTAAACTTTGCTGATCATCTCACATAAATCCTTCAAAAAT
>BQKN01000551.1:50450-63833 GCA_022839385.1 Asparagus kiusianus
AAAAATCAATATTTAAGGGAGGGCGGCAAACAAAAAAAAAAGAGAAAAGAAAATCATGCCAAACATCCCAAATGTAATTTGCACATAAATAAAATTTCTTTTAGTGAAAAATTTTCTTAAATTTCGTAATTTCTCATTTACACATAACACACTCCCTCCCTTAAATATTGATTTTTTTCTCTCACATAACTTTTGTTATATGCAAATTACATGTAGGGATTCTAGGGAGAAAAGTTTAAAGTTTGGGGGTTTTGGGAGACGCCTCAGGATTTAGGGGAGCCATATGATATAAACAAAGTTCATAGGAATTACTTCATTAATCCCCACAGTTTAGGGGAGTTTTGTGAAATTAACCGTTCTTACAACTAATTAAATGACGACCTAACATCAAACTCTCTTAAGTTGGCATCCACATTTAGATCAGATTAGAAATGGCTAGATGTATAACCGAGAAGGTTACTTATATCAGGTAAAGATGTTCAAGTTAATGGTCAAAATTGAGCTCATACAACAAGAAAAAACGTCCAGGCTAGGAGACCAGATGAAAATATGTGCAATTTGATTCATGGATAAACAGAATATGAGCCAAACGCCAACTTGAAACAAACTCAAGTATTAGTTTATTGTTGGATAGCAGGTTCCTAATCTGTTTTGGTAATAGGTTATTAGGATTCCTAATCTGTTTTGGTAACAGGTTATCAGGATTCCTAATTTGTTTTGATTTTGGTTTTAGAATTCCTAGTATGTTTTATATATATATGGAACGATTGGAAGAGAGAATTGAGAAGAAAATTGGGGATATTTGGAGCACAGAAAAAAGGTATTTTCTGAGCTATTGGTTAGGGTTTTGTTTGGAGAGAATTAGAGATTTGTTGGTGAGATTAATTTGTGAGTTTAAGTTATTTGTAATCTCAGTTTGTACTCTTCTTCTCTATTAGTGAAAAACCATATCCCCTTTTTACCCCGTGGACGTAGAAAACTTGCCGAACCACGTTAAAATTGGTTGTTTGTGTTTGTGGCATTGATTTGGTTCGTTTGGCCTTCTCTCGACGTTCGTTTGATTTGATTTCTAGTAGCATGTTGGTTTGGTTGTTTGGCTTCCGCAACGCTCAACAAGTGGTATCAGAGCTCGGGCTACGCTTGGGCTATTTGGGGAGTAGGTCGTTTTGAAGGCTCGCCTAGGGCTACGTTTGGTGATAAAAAAGGGATCTTTTTGGTAAAGACTCTATCTTTTTCAGTTTTGGATATATTCTTCATTTGTTCCGCATTTGTTTTGGTGCTTTGAGAAAGATGGTCGGGAAAGAAAGAGTTGTGGAGGGTATTTCCGACGTGAAGACCGTCCAAAGTTTGAATATCCACTCTATGAAAATAGATGTGGAGAAGTTTAATGGCACAAACAATTTTGGTCTTTGAAGATGTGAAGTCTTAGATGCGCTCAATGTGTAAACTTTGGAAGATACTTTGAAGTTGGACGGAAAACCGGACGACATTGAGGAAAAGATTTGAAAAAAGATGAATAGAACGACGTGTGGTGTGATTAGATCTTGTTTGACTCAAGATTTAAAATATGATGTGATCAATGAGACTTTGGCTAAGAATATTTGGGAGATCCTAGAGGGCAAGTATTTGACCAAGAATGTAGAGAACCGCTTGTATTTGAAGAGGAGGCTTTATCGCTTCCAATTGAAGAAGTGGACCTCTATTGGTGATCACATGAACCACTACACGAATCTTCTTGCGAATTTGGCGAATGTAGATGTGATGATTGAAGATGAGGACAAGGCGTTATTATTGTTGAGTTCCTTACCTGACAAGGAATTGAGACATTCGTTCTTACTCTTATTAATGGGAAGACATCTCTTTCTTATAGTGAGGTCACCGCTGCACTTGTGAATTATCAGCTTCGAAAGAAGGATAAGGAGACTTTAGTTGAGCCGGTATCAGGGGTATTGGTCGCAAAAGCAAAGAGTCGAAACCGTGGTAGGAGGTCGCAGTCTAGAGAGGCACATCTTGGAGTTCGTAGGAATCAGTGTGCCTTTTGTAAAGAGGATGGATATTAGAAAGCTGAATGCTCAAAGTTGGTTGATCGAGCCGGGAAGAATAAGGGGAAAGCTATTCAAGCTTCAGAGGTGAATGTTGTCAAGGCTATTAGCAATAATTCAGATTCGGATTCTTCGAGCTACTCGTTATCTGCACTACCGTCAGTTTGTGTTGCCAACTCTACAGAGTGGATGTTGGATTTGGGTGCTTCTTACCATATTTGCCCTAGGAGGGATTGTGTAACGCCCAGTCCTGGAATCCCGGAGTCGGTATGCTATTAGATCTGATGGACTGGCCTCACAAACCACCACATGTCTTTCCAGCACGTTTTGTCCTTACTCACGCGCTCCCTAGAAAACTTCCCAAGGGGTCACCCATCCTAGAATTTCTCCAGGCCAAGCACGCTTAACTTTGGAGTTTCTAAGAGTTGGGTTCCCAAAAAGAATATGCATCTTGGTTTTCAGGAGTTGGAAAAGAAGGGAGGTTATGCTCATGGGTAATGATCATTGGTGGTATCGGTACCGTTCGGTTTAGGATGAGTGACGGAGTGATTCGAGAGTTGGTTGGAGTGAGGTTCGTTCCTCAGTTGAAGAAAAACATCATTTCACTTGGAGGTTTGGAGGTAGCAAGCTATAGGGTGACCTTAGCCGATTCACGTTTGAAGGTCACATTGGAGTCCATGATTGTGATGAAGGGTGTCAGGAGGAATAATTTGTATTATTTGATTGGGAGCACGGTGTTTGATAGAGAGTTGACGACTTCTTTGGATTTGGTTAGACTATGATATTTTTTGAGGCTAGGTTATTTGATTGGTTATGCTATGCATGATTTATTAAGGAGTGCTTTGACCTACAAATTGAACTCCTTTGAGCACATTGGTATGAGCAAGAAGACCGATGTGGAGTTTGGCATTTCTATCCATCGATCGATGGGTCTTTTAGGTGGTATTCAGTCAGGCATTTGGGGGCCTTCCAAGGAGGCATCATTGAGAGGTAATCGATATTTGGTTTTCGCAGTTGGGGATTGTTCTAGGTATTGGTGGGTTGCAACCAGGTCCCATTGGTGTGAAATCCTAGAAGTCAATAACAATTGGAAGAAGTATATTGGCAGAAAGGTAACTCTTCGTTCTAGCTTTGGTAGAGGTTCTTTCTTGCATTTATGCTGAGCTCATGGTAGTTTGAGACACTTTATTGATGTGAAGACATTGGGGTGACGAGATGAGATGACAGTTTTGATGGGTCGTTCCTTACTGGAGGGGGATCGACGTTGGTTGTCGAGCATTGGTTTTGGTTTGGAGCTTTGACATATTTAGGTCATCTTGGTCATAGATTGACAACTGCTACGTATGGAGATTTTGGATCTGGTGGAGCTGCTTCATATTTTGGGTTACATCGGATATTTGGTTGCCCATCATTTGATCACATCGAGGATGTGAGATTTGATCTGATTGCACGTTTGGAATTCAGAGGTTCGTTTGATTATCGGTTAGGAGCTTCTGATTTTGTTATGAGCAGGTATGTTACATTTGACTCTCGTTAGGTGGATAGTGTGGATCAGATCATTGGGATATCACAGCGGGTAGAGGGTGATGCTAATTATCATATTAGGTAGAGATTACTCCACATACTTTAGATCATACTGCATCATTTGGGATTCTAGCTGAGGTGACACGGTTTGGAAATCATTTGGATTTCGATGCAGATGATGAGTTGGTTTTGGATTCGAGTGCAGCTAGTGGGCATGTTTTGGATACGACCATTGGTTCACCTCAGATGATAGTGTTTGATTTGTTTCAGTTTGGGGTCATTGGGAGCGCTATCAGTTACAGATTCGTTGGTGATATTGGTGAAGAGTTGTAAACTTTTCTATTTGATTGAGGGCCTTTGGAGGCCATTTGATGAACTACGTAAGGCTTGATTCCTTGGGCAAAAGGATACGTAGGCAGTCAGTTATGATACAGCCGATTTGGTGAGTAGATACCGACGTTTGGAGAGTAGCCACATTCTCGTTTGGGTCTCGACTTGTTATGGATTGAGTCCGTTGTTGTGATTTTGTTTCACTTCGTACTGGACGCAACAAGTGAGATATTTGTTTGGTGTTGGTGTCGACTCAGTTTTAAAAAAACTTCGCCGAGGTGGAGAATTGTTGGATAGCAGGTTCCTAATCTATTTTGGTAACAGGTTATTGGGATTCCTAATCTGTTTTGGTAACAGGTTATTAGGATTCCTAATTTGTTTTGATTTTGGTTTTAGAATTCCTAGTATGTTTTTGGTTTTAGGATTTCTATATATATGGAACGATTGAAAGAGAGAATTTAGAAGAAAATTAGGGATATTTGGAGTACAGAAAAGAGGTATTTTCTGAGCTATTGGTTAGGGTTTTGTTTGGAGAGAATTAGAGATTTGCTTGTGAAATTAATTGGTGAGTTTGAGTGATTTGTAATCTCAGTTTGTACTCTTCTTCTTTATTAGTGAAAAACCTTATCCCATTCTTGCCTCGTGGACGTAGGCATCTTGCTGAACCACGTTAAAAAATTGGTTGTTTGTATTTACGACATTGATTTGGTTCGTTTGGCCTTCTCTCGACGTTCGTTTGATTTGATTTCTCGAAGCACGTTGGTTTGGTTGTTTGGCTTCCGCAGCGCTCAACATTTATATCGTTCCAAAGTTATTTGTGCTTTTAGGATCTGAAGTAAAACCAGTAACGCCACTATTGATTGATACCTACTTTTAGGGTTAGGTCAAGATTGTCATTTCCATCATTATATAACGGATTTTTCGAACAAAATGTTATAATAAGACTAAATATACACGTAACAAGGGTAGAAGGACTAAATTGAGAAAAATAGGATGACTAATTTGAATATTGAGCTCCAATACAGGGACCATTATACAATAGGCACGATTTTGTTTAAACACTTTCACTCCGGTTTGATTTTGGAGAAGTATTTTAGTTAGTCAACAATAATTGGAATAAACAAAGCTGGGGAGGCTTTCTGTGCAAAACCTCCAAAAGTGGAGGGGTTAATCGAATAATTAATTGAGGCCAACAAATTCAACTTACTACCCCTGTAATTATATTGTTGCTGTAGAACCCCGAAGTGAAATTTTTCTAACCGGTTTCGGGGGCCCATGCAACAATAGTTTTCATTCAAGGGGTCTATTTGCGACAATATAACTCTTTTAGGGGTTCCATCTGCAACAATAGATTTTCACTCAATGGGGTAATAATAGAACTCTTTCCAGGGGTATATCCGCAACAATAGAAATTAAAGAGCTAGTAAGTTCAATTTGAGACAAGAGGCTTAAGCGAACTGAACCCTTGAAGACAGTAATTTTTGTTGTTTTGGTTTTACTTCAACTTGGCTACAGCTATGATCTGAGACAGAGGCTTGTGATATGAGGTTCGTAGGCAATCTTTTTCAGGACTTTAGGAGACACATCTGGGTTGCTTTCTTAGAGCTCAGAGGGGGGGTAGATACACAAGAAAGTAGGGAGGGGGTAACTATGCATGAAATAAAAGGAGAGAGATAATGGGTGACATCACAGCCGTTCATTTCATCAGAAGTTTGTTGAAGCAAGCCCACCCATTAACAGGCCTCAGTTAAAGAGCATTCTGGTTTCGTTCCCTAGCCTCACGCCCCAGAGGATGAAAAGCTACAGCCCACGCTAAGTTTGTGCTCTTGTTGCTGTTGATGTTGGTTTCGATCGTTTCCTTCGATTCTTCTTTCCCCTGCAATGCTTGATTGATTCATACCAAGACCCAGATTTCTCTTTTGTTTCCAAATGGGTTCTCCTCTCAAACAACTGCCAAGGAGGCTCTTTGAGCTGCTAGAGGAGCAGCAAGAGCCTTTTCTCCTTGAGAATGGGTTTTCTAAGAGAAGATGCTTCAAATGCGAAGGTACATTTAGGTGTTGGAGTCTGAGCAGTCATGGGTTTAGGAGGAGGAGGGCTAGAAATGGCATTTTGCATTGTTTCCTTGCTAGGAGTGTATGCTGGAAAGCAATCAAGAGGGCTTTGAAGTGGGAAAGAGCTAAACTTGCTGGTTGTCTCTCTGAAATAAGAAGCGAGGCCAATGCCGGAGGTTTTCATCGCTTATCAGGGTTTAGTGAAGAGATTAAAGGGAATAAGATTGAGCATAGTCCTGTTTCTGTTCTTGAACTGCACTCATACGAGGCCTCCTCTGATCAAAATCATTGTAAGTTCTTGACTCAAATTAACCGACTTTTCGTTTTTAGGACTTGAATTAATCCTTTCGTTTTGTCTTCTGTTGTAGCAATGGACGAAGAGAATTCATCAACATCGAGGCTCAACTCACCTACATATTCTCTTCCAATTCGACCAAGGCAGCTCCTTTTGGATTTCTTGGAGGAAATGGAGGAAAGAGATTGTCACCCTTGCGAATTTTTGGGGCAAAAAATGGGAACAGATATTATGAAGCAAGAGGAGATCTTTCCATGGGAGAAACAAACGGAAGATGTGCCAATGTTTAGTGACTTGCTAAGCTTGGATTTATCTGCAACAAAAAGGGAATGGACCCAGTTTCAAGCTGAGAAGAGAGAGATTGGAACAAAGATAGGAGGCATGATCTTTGAAGAGATGAGAGTAGAGTGTGTGTATGATATGCTTGGCTTTTGTTGTACATTGAAAACTTGATGATTTTGATGATGATGATGATGATGATGATGATGAGTGTAATTACGAAAGCACGGTTGAGCCTTAAACTGTTTTAATTTTGTTTCTTTTGTCTTGTGGGTTTTTGGCATTAAGGAAAGATCTAAAAAAGCATTGATGCTAGAGGAGAAGACAAAAGTGTTTTCTCTTTCATGTTGAAGTTCAATGGTCAATACCACAGCCTCTTGGCATTATATTAGCCTTGTTCAAATCATCCTTATTGTTTTTTGAACAAGTTGCTTCGTAAGTTGAGTATTTTACTGCTCAGTAGAATTACTTGGTCTGCTTCTAAGAATCCAATGTCATGAATATATTGTTTATTGTTGGGACTTTTTTCATGCTTGTGTTGGGAATATAAAACAAAAGACCTGAGGCTGGGTTCAGAAAATTTATTCATGCTTATGGTTAGAGTTTATAGATAAAAATGTACATGCATTGACTTGGTCTCCTCTTCAACACTAGAGAGCTTTCCTTCCTATTTCAGCCATTTTTTTTTCCGGTGCTTAAAATTCAAGCCATCCAGATTTTATACCAAAATGCACATGGGGTATTTCAAATTTTTAATTAAATTAAAAAAAATCAATTGACAATTAGACTATACTCGAAGATAACTATCCAACGTTATGGTCATCTTTTCTAAGCACTTGAATGCATGAAAATAAATGAAAACTAACAACTGCAAAGTAAATTTTTAGAGAATAAGTTAGAGAAAGGATTTCTAGACTTCCCATTAGAACACTTGTACTGTAGTCTTTGGTTGAGATTTGAAAGATTAAGAACAAAATTGAAATATTAATTTTTTCACCTCATTTTTCTTTCACTTTCTAAAATATAGAGACTGAGATAGGTTTCACTTCTAATTTCTATTTCACGTTGCATCAACAAGCTGTACGCGTCTAAAAATGCTTATAGGTGTCTGAATACAGCTCGAGATGAAGAGAAGATGATGAACGCTATTATCCAAATCAGAGAGAATTATCCGAACCCGTAAAGAAGCTAATGAGCGTCTAAAGCAAGTCAGCGAAACGTACAAGTCAACGAAATGACAAAATACGCAAAATTACGAAAAAAATACAAGTCCGAAAGGCCAAAAAATGGCTAAAGTTCCGAACTGTCCCGCACATCTGCGGAACACCAAGTGGTGTCCTGCGCAGCTACAGGACACCAATTGGTGTCCCGCGCAACTACGGGACACGAATTGGTGTCCCGCACAACTGCGGGACACCAATTAGTGTCCCTCGCCCACGCGGGTCACCAGGGTCTGTCACGCACACCGACTTCTCAAAACGCGTATTTTGATATTTTCTTGGGATTTCTTCGTTCCTAAGCTTCCCAACTAACTTTATATCATATCTAAGAGTGGTTAAGTCATTGTCAACTGAAGATATGGCCAAATCATTCATTCTTATCCAAATACCATACATCCGAAGCCCTATAAATACAAGCGTAGGGGCTCATTTCTCCGGATCTGGAATTTTTATTAAGAGGATGAGGTGCTGCCGAATTGGAGAGTAAGGACCACGAAATTCTAGAGAGGGCTAACAGATTTCTGGCGAACTTCAGCATAAAGAGGGAGCGATTCGAAGGATCTGAGTCCTATTTCCCCCATTCCTTGAGATCAGGCTTGGACTTGATGTCGAGAAAAGTCATAATCTCGCTTGGTCAAGATTATCACTTCTGTTCTTGTTTCCTTTGTGAAGGAACAACTTCTAGCTTTCTGTCAACCGGATCCGATCCGCGGCGGTCCACGGATAAAGCCCGGCACATGCAAAGATCTCACGTAAATAGAGACTAATAAATAGGATATGTGTGTTGTTTGACAAAGTTATAATCTTTTATTTTTTTTCATTGTGTAAGAAGATTTTATAAAAAGATCAACTTTTCTATTTTTTGAACTTGTAATCGATAAACGATTGTAACAGGTTCAATAACAATGAAAAAGATAACTTTTGACTCAAACACAAGCATTTCTAACTATAAGGATCCCAAGAAGAGTAGTTAATGAATTTATGGATATACACAATTGTTACTTTTTTGTTGATGACCCATGTGAGTTATTCAAGCTCATTTTTCACTAACCCAAACATTAATAGAGATTCTAGATCAAACGTTTTTCTTGATCAGCGACCATAGATGCAACTTATTAGGCAATTTAAAGCTTCCTTTATTTAACTTATTAAACTAGTGATGTGAAATACATTATGGCTTTCATGTTAACTAAAAGAGAAGCTATTTGCGCAATCTAATAAACATCATGAGATCTAGAGTTAAGGATATGTTTGGTTCATAACATGGTAACCAATTTTTGATGGTTTCAATGAAAAAAATCAAAACATGACATGTGGGGCTTTTTTTCATTATTTTTAGCTCATTCCTTTTCAAAACAAACCGAAATAGGTTTTAAGTTTTTGTAGGATCCACTGCATTATTAGCAACTAAGTCCCGTAGATACTCTTTCACCTTTTCTTTTTGCTTAGGGGCTGTTTGGTTCGTTTCCTAGATATAGGGAAATGTATTTCCATGTACAAAAACACAAGTTTTGAGTTTTCTAAATTTTTCCAAGAAATAGATTGTTTCACTTTGGTTCACACAAAAAAATGGTGGGAAACCAATGTATTTATTTTTCTTGTGTTTGTGTTTGTTTCGCATGGAAAAAATGGAAAACTTTTGTTTATATGGCAAAAAGCTGACGTGACTGCAGTTTTCGTCGATTTCACGAGGTTGATGAAGGAATTGAGGGAGAGAAAAAAATCTGATGTGGCGGCGATTTTCACCGAATTTCCCTTCTTCAACTCTAGTGAACCAAAGATGGGAAAAAACCGACGGAAAGCTTATATCCTACGTGGCCACGAAAAATCTGATGTGGAGGCGGTGTAAAACTTTTCCACCGAGTTAAAAAACGAACCAAACAGCCCCTTATAACCAAACAGAGTGGCAGAGGAAATCGATTTACTCTGATCATATTTCCTCGTGCAGCTCTGAACCAAACAGCCCCTATAAACCTTATTGATAATTTTTTTGCCCCCGAAATATTTAACACAAAAAATGTGGCACGGTATCATTGCTGTTGGTGATTTGACGTAAACTAGAATTAATGAATGGAGGAAAAAACAGCGGATGGAAGTGATTGAGGAAAGAAGTTAGCACGTCCAAGGTATGTGTTTATTGAGTGGTACATATTGCATATCATCATAGAGTTAGTTCGACAATGTTATTCACATAAACATCGCCATCTGAGGTCCTACCAACCAATCCATGTGAATGTTTATTGCATACGATCCATCTCAGATACGGATTGATGTTGATACTGTTCTCGTCAGAGTCCAGAGACTCCAGACCCTGGTAAAAAGTTCTGATCAAGTAATTACATAATTTGTTCGTATGGTCTCTTTATGATTTATGAATTTCTGATCTCATAAAAATTTTCCTACATCAGGTCCTAACAATTTATCACGTCTGTTACTGTGCTAGGAAATGATTCAAGGGGGTTCAAGCAACTGAAGATACAGAATAGCAGATGATGAGGGTTATATGCAATTTAGCTATAACGACTTATCAACACCTATAACTAAACCTCTTGTAGGTGTGCGAGGGGTTGGGTCTTGAGGTTTTGGACAATGAGATTTAAGGATTGATCGATATTTATGTCATCCCTATTCTTAATATTCATCCAATCGATATTGCTTTGCTTGTGCTACTTTCATGAGCCCTAGTCGATATATGGAGGATCCAGGGGCTTTACTTGCTTAATTCAATGACGCTTGGTAGTGGGATTGGGTTTAGGTCCCTCATAGATGATATTAGGGGTTGTTTGGTTCACTAGTGGGATTAGGAATCCGTTTTTTTTATGGATTCCTACAAATTCCATAAAAAAATTTAAGACAATATTATGGATTCATGGAATCCTTTTTTTCTTTCCTATGTTTGTTTCATAACATAAAAAAATGGAATCCAACTTTATAGAAACCATCTAATTCCTATTCTTTTGTTCGGTTTGGAATGAGAAAATTTTGGGATAATGGTGAGTACACATTAGATATTCTTACCCGTTTGACAATATTCAAATATAAAAAAACACTATAACAACGGCTAGTTCCAAGGCCTTGGAGGCTATAAATTTGGATTGAGTGCTTATTGTGCTAATGTATCCCTCAATCTTACCACTTTTTTAAATTCTCATAGTTTGCAAGTTGCCTCCCCTCCATCAATATGATATCAAAAGAATGCCCTAAAAATTTTGAAGTTTGGTGTGATTGCAATCTCCAAACACCCATGAAAGTGTGCAATAAGGATAAAAATAAGGGGATTGTTACTGGGGGTGTGAAAAATACTCAAATAAAGAATGTAATTTTTTTGAATGGGCTGATGAAAGAGAAGAAATAAGCAACCAATGGAGCTAATATGTCAAAGAAAATAGGTACGGAGATAAGTATTTTTTAAAATCAAAGAAGATGAAGAAAAAATTGAAACTTGTCGAAAAACAACTATTAGCTTGGAAAATTTCAACAATTTTACTAGTGATATTTTGTATTATTTTAATTATTATAAACCGTATGTCATGTAATTGTACTTGTAAAAACTATTGATATTGTAATAAAAACTTTTATTGCAATTGAGTAGACTACAATTACCAATTCTAGTTGATACTGTACGACTCAGGAATAGGTCATTTTGTCAAAATTGAATGCCCCACCTATAACTTACAGGTTTATTATAGATTGCATTCTAATGATGGATTGCCTCACCTAGACATTGTCAATTCAATGTAGGATGCAATCTCATCACATATTACCTCATTTGAACATAATAAACGCTGCAAGTTATATTGTATTCTCAGTAAACGCTAATCATTATTGCCAACTATCAACTATGGAGCAAGCTCCACCAATTTATAAACTGATACCAACAAAAGCGACAGCATCATAACCGACAGCTAAAAAAATAGACCATATAAGCTACACACGCTCATGAATGAGATTCAAAACCGACAGCAACATAGCCAAACCAAAGGGGCTACACATGCTCCTGAATGGCAGCAACAAAACCCACCCACCGAGGCAACACAATCTCATGAATGAACTTCAAAACCGACAGCAACATAGCCAAAACAAAGGAGCAATACAAGAGTGAAACACGACAGCAAAAAAACAAAACCAAAGGAGCTACACAAGATCCACCTTGTAGGCGTCTAAAAATGCCTATAGGTTCCCGTATACAGCTCGAGACAGAGAGAATACGATGAACGTCATTGTCCGAATCAATGAAGATTATCCGACGCTAATAAGCACGTGAAGCAAATCGGCGAACCGTTGATGACGTAGCAATAAGCTACCAGAATAGCCATTAGCCACTAAATCGGCAAAACGACTGGCCCGTCCACTCACTGATCACCTCTAATTAGCCCGCGCACTCATCAGTCGACTCCAAGTGCTCGCCGTACTTGTCGGTCAACTCCAAGCACCCACCACACTTGTCGGTCAACTCCAAGTGCCGTAAAGAAGCTAACAAACACATGAATCAAGTTAACGATGCGTGCAAGTCAACAAGACGATCAAATACGCAAAACGACAGAAAATACAAGTCCCGGAAAATCGGAAAACACCAAAGAGTTTAGCCAAAGCCAGATCTCCCACGCCAACGCAGGACAGCGGCAGCTGACCCATGTCAGCGCGGGTCAGCATCAGTCGACCCGCTCTAGCACAAGTCAGCCAGCGCTGACCCGCACCCCCTGCGGGTCAGCAGCGCGTGTCGCGTAGTTTCGACCCTCAAACGCGTTTTTGATGGATCTTTTGCTGTTTTCTCGGGATTTGTTCGTTCCAGAGTGTCTCAACTGTTTGGATATCATCCATAAACGTATGTAGGCTGTTATTAACTAAAGATAAAGCCAAATCTCCCATTCTCATCCAAATTAACCGATTTTGAGGCCTATAAATATGAAATGAGGGCCTCCTTTCAGGGGGTGGGAATTTCATCAAGAGGACGAGGTGCTGCTGGATTGGGGAGTCAAGGAGCACGAAATTTTAGCGAAGATTAACCAGATCCTGACGAACTTCAGCATAAAGAGGAAGGCTTTCAAAGGATCTGAACTCGTATTCCCCCCGTCCGTTCCTTGAGATTAAGCTTCGTCTTAATCTATAGAAGAGCTACTGATTTTGCTTGGTCGATCTCAGTACTTCAAGCGAATACTTCCTTGGTGAAGTAGGAGCTCTGTTAATTTTTCGACAATCGGATCTGATCCGCGGTCGTCCATGGATATCAACATCCCCGGCACAGGCGAAGACCCCACGCAAGCAATAGTTGATAAACAGTTCTTGTGTTTATTTTCTAGAAAGTTGTAATCTTTATTTTTGTTATTTGAATTCATTGTAAACGATCAAAGTTATAATAAACTCGATAATGAAGACCACTTTCAACGAAAATACACCTGACACCAACAAAGCCTCACAAACTGAGGTAAGAGCTCATGTATGAGCTTCAAAACCGACAAGAATAAACCTAAAGCAAAGGAGCAACACAAGCTCCGCCTAACAGCAAAAAAAACCGAAGCAAAGGAGCAACATAAGCTCCACCTGACAACAAAAAACCCAAAGCAAAGGAGCAACAACACAAGCTCCACCTGACAGTTGTATGTGGGAAAATTGCAAGGAAGAGAACAAAAGAAAATTGAATT
>BQKN01000551.1:78833-109283 GCA_022839385.1 Asparagus kiusianus
GTATGGACCTACTAGACTTAATGTTAGCATAGACGGGCCTAACAAAATCACCCTTAGCTTTATCATCACCCATGATCACTTGTAAAATTTTAAAGTGAGGAAGATGTTTGTTTATGTACGCTTTAAGCTTAGAATTGGATTTGTTCTACAATAACAAATACTCATAAGTTGAGAGCCAAATGTATAAATTATTAAGGACATTATAGCTGCTAAAAGTTATACCTGAGACCACGATTTTAATGTTTCATCATCTAGTGTAATTATTTTATTTATTTTATCCCCTCCAGCTCCACTTATATCAAGGCAAGCCTTCATGTCATTGAATTTGTTTCTCAAACATTTCAAGTGGTTAATGACATGTAGATGAGTAAAATCAGTCCTGAATTGCATGTTGATTTTTATGGCTGTCATTTTATAAGCTTCTGTCTTAAAGTTCTTGTCTGGCTTCAATCCATCTAATACTAATTCTGTAAGATAAGGAATGAGCACATCATCGTGCTCTGGAAGCCAAAACTTATTAGACACACCTTTTGAGTTCAACCTTGTCGCCGGAACTTTTTTCTTATGAGCTAATTTCTTTCCTTTTTTCATAGGTGAAGTGTGCTCCTTACCATCAACTTCATGAATAACTTTTCCAACTGAATCACCAGTGTTTGGTGAAAATTGATGAGGTCCACTACTTTGAGAACTGGCTATGGAAAATAAAAAACCTTGTGGACTGCTTAACATGCTCACGTATGACATTGGCTGTAGTGTCATTCCACCATAATTGCCATTGTATGGTGGGAATGGTGAGAATGTATGAGGGGGTGAAGTGAAAGGCTGTGGTTGAACAGACATGAAGTTCATGTTAATGCCATCTATAGTATTTGGCATTGCATTAGAATGATAATGCACAGTTTATTTATCTGTCTGGTTGTTAGCCATACCTAAATATATTATAAACATAGGCATATTATTATTAAAGGAATCTAATGATATGCATGCATTTCTCAGACAAGTTAGAAAATGAATATATGAAAAGCCTACATTTATCCGACAACGTAAAAAGAGAATAGATGATAATCGTAATAGTGTTTATTATAGTCTAAGAAGCATAAAAAGGGTAGTTACGGACATTAAAATTAATAATAAGTTACATAATACAAGTTATTATATCGAGATAGAACAAACAACACATTAAGTTAATCCACTCTCCATTGTGTTACCACCATTATACTTTGCACAATGATCCACCCATATCGCCCAAGCAATTTGATGTCTTAGCTCCTTCAAGTCATTTCTTGCATTTTGATCCTCTCTTGGTGTCCTAGTTTGAGTATACTCGACTACATTTGAATCATCTTCATTTGTCACTTCCCCATTATCTTCACTAATTTTTACATTCTCATTTAAAATATCATCATCTGGATCTTCTAAGGCAATAAAATTATGCAACACGGTACACGCTAATACAATATCCACTTGAGTGGGAAATAGATAATTTGGCTTCGCCGATAGGATTTTAAATCGGTTCTTCAATATACCAAATGTGCATTTAATTTTTTATCTTAAATATGAATGCCTTAAATTGAACATCTCTTGTCTATTCTTTGGTGTCCTATCAATGTGCTCTTTTAAATGATATCGTACACCATGATATGGGGATATGAAGCATGACATTGTGATGTATCCAGCGTCACATAGGTAATATTTACCTACATTAAATAGAACAATATCTTAATATCTTAATTATTGACAAGTGTTTAATTTATTATTCAAAATGTGAATAAGTAAGAATTAATATCATCATAAACTCAATGCCCATAAGGTTGTGGTCTCGACAGAGCGTCTTGTAATATCGTATAGTCATTTGCTGCTCCCTCCCACCTAGCTAGGACATAGATGAATAGTTATTGGGGGTGCGGACTACTAAGATGTTTTGTGTCACATCTTTTCACCCTCTAAAACGTGCAACTAGGTTACTGGGTAATACTGCGTCAACATGTGTGTCATCTATCAAACCAATGCAATCCTATAAAAATTATAAGTTATATAATATTCAATAAAATAGTTATTTATTTAAAATAGATGGTAAGGCGTATGTATTAGTTTTACCTTAAAGTAAGGAAAATAATTTGGGTTGTTTGTAATCTTCACAGGAACTTCATTTGGAGCTTACTTCATATAGCGATCATGTAACTCATTCATTGCTTGTATGACTTTATTGAAATACTTACCAACTGTTTCTCCCGATCTTATGAACTCAGTCCTTATTAGTCTATTTTTAGTTTTATGACCCACTATACTTAGGAACATAGCGAGCTGTTCTTTGACTTGAACATGTCTGGTATCATTTAATAAACTGTTTGCTTTCATTACTTCAGCAAGTTTACAAAAGGCACTCGATCTCATTCTAATATAAGACCGACGACTATCGCTATAGCCTACCAACACATGTTTGAAGTGAGCTTCTCTGCAATTTTTTTTTATCTTTTCTTCCTTTGTACAAGTTGAAATTGTATTGCGCTTAGCACGTATTCTCAGAATATAAGTTATTATCGTGACCACGGCAGAAACAATTGTATTAGCACACATCCTCTTTAATTGTTCTTCATCTACGTTATCCATCTACATCCATTATAAAATTACCATACATTTACAACTTAATAGTTCTACTTATTGAAGATTAAAAATAATTAAATAACTAATAAAAATATTAAAATCTTAAAACAAGATATTCTAATATCCACAAATCTATATCAAGTAATGAAACAATTATTTCATATATTGCACCCTAAGCATGAACGCTGATCAAACAAATAAAAATAAGGTTTTCAGGACTGAGGTTAAATCATTTGAAATCTTAAAATAAAATATAAATGAGATGCACAAATCTATTTTCTTAATGAAATAACTAGTTCATATTTTGCAATATTAAAAGAAAATTAAAACAAAATTATTAATTCATATGTTAAATAACCAATTTATAACCATCCATAGCCGAAGCAACGAAGCTCTAAATTATCAACAATTGTGTAAATTATCAAACATCCTAACAATATCAACCATGACAAATAATCATCCATGATCATATATTAATTTTTGTAAAAAAATGAGTTATAGATTTATACCTTCAACTGCCACGGGGTAATTCAGGGTTGAAAATTTCAGGAACAAACGAATGCATTCAACCGATGTCAAGGGGGTAAATTCAGGCTGAAAATTTCAGCAACCAACCGAGGCAACCAACTGAGAATCGAAGCTAAAAATCAAACCCACTCCATCGACAACAACGCACCGATGGCAACGCAACAAGATTGAATAAAGGGGTTTGAAATCAAAGAATAAATTTTGGGATCAAACCTCCATTGTTGCAGCACGAAATCAAAGAAAGGTGCTCAAGATCGAAGCTGGCAAACCCACCGAAGCAACACAGAGAACCGACAACAAACAACAAAGCCAAGAAAACCCAACGAAGCCAAGAAAACCCAACGAAGCTCAAGATCGAAGCTGTCAAACCTAACGAAGCCAAGAAAACCCACCGAACCCACAATCAAAGCCAATAACCAAAGTCTCGTCTTCGAAAAAAAGAAATCGAAGAAGGCGGGAGAAGAAGCGGGAGATGAGGCGGGAGAAGGCGGAAGACCAGATCTAGGGTTTTGGTGAAAAGACGGAATCCGAAAAATGAAAAGAAAGGTGAAATTATGAGGGTGTGTTAGATTTTTGCCCCAAATCCTAGCAAATCAATAGGATTTGGGTTTCCATAAAACCACCTTACTTTTTCAACTTTATAGATTTTAAAATCTATAAATTTTTGGTGAACCAAACTAAAAAATAGGATTTATAAAGAATTCTTTATTTACAATTTTATCATTGTCAGACCCAAATCTTATTCTTTTTCCATAAAAAAAAGGGAAACAAACACCCCCATAGAATATAGCTAGAACCCCTTACTCTTGGATTACTAATATATCATTGTGGACCATTATAGTAGGGTATGCTCTCATGTAATGGAAGAGCTTAGACTCTGAATATCGTTCTTTTATGATTAGAGTGATTGAACTTAGACCTGGCTCCGGATATCTGATTGACCTAGCTGAAATTTTTTGTCTCAAGAAAAAAAGAACTGTGCCTAATAAACTAACCTTTCTTCTTATTAATTCCAATGATTATGGAACCCTAAAAAAATACACTGAAATTAACAACTAGCCAATAAGTTCTTAGTTATCTCAAGCCATGCCGATATGCGCCATACTTTTCAGTGTATAAACTATTAAATTGCAAAATCGAAGTGTACAAACTAACCATGAAAAGTGATCCCTTAGATGACCAAACCATATTAAATGTTCAGTGCACATCTAAGTATCAAGCTAGTCCTAATGATAGGTCACTATCTTGTCCATTGTTGTCAATTGAGGAATTTCGTACAAACAATAAATAAAGGCTTGGTATTAAGGGGACAACTGGCACCTGATTTCTTTTGTTTTCAGTTTCTATGGGGGGGGGAATTAACTGATGAGTACAAATTCATTTGGTTATAATTTATATAGTGAGCCTCCACATTTTGAAGACCAAAAATCAAAAAGAAAGTACCAAGAGTCAGAGAAATTAAGCAGTGTTAATGAGATATCTTCCCTTCAAAAATCATTAATTTCTCTTCAGTCTGCAGTAATGAGCTGAGCACCAAGAAGACTTCAAATAAATAGTGCACCTGCAGCCACAGACTATAGTCTCAATGGCAGCTAGTAGACTGTACACAAGCTTTCCAATCAGTATGACTCGCCCTTTCTCAAGTAATAATTGGACAAGGTACATTCCAGTAGTAAATACAGACTGCATTCAGTTTTGTAATATTTTTTTTTCCCTCTGTTTGCCAACGAAATATCTGAATCTCTATGAATTGTGCGTACCTTCTCAGGTATATTTTTCATCAAATAACAAAAAGGGTTATTTATACATTAGTCCCTAACAACTCCATATTAATCCGTCAAATATTCAAATATTTGAAACTGCTCATAAGTTTCTCAAATCTTAAGATTCTTTGCAATTTGTCTGTCAATGACCAAATATCCTCCCGCTCTTCTCTAACCTGAATCCCATAAATCCTAGATCAATCTCCTGCTGTAGCCCCAACCTTAACCACCTTTGACCAGCCCTCTCCATCGCTAGCCTCGTCCTCTTTCTTAATGTTGGGATCCGCGTCGAGGAACCAAACCAAAAACGCCGTTCGAGAAGGCAAAACCAACCAATCAATGCACAAACACAAAATACCAATTTTAACGTGGTTCGACAATTGTCTACGTCCACGGAGCAAGAAGGGATGATGTTTTTCACTAGTAGAGAATAAGAGTACAAATTAAGATTACAAATCACTCGAAAGAACAAACTAATCTCACCACAAAGCTCTTAATCTCTCCAAATAAAACCCTAAACAATTAGTTCAGAAAATACCTTTTTTCTGTGCTCCAAATATCCTAAACTCAAGCCTTAAGAAACCCTATAACGTGTATTGATATTTATACCAAACACCAAAACTCAATAAGAACATGAAACTCAAACTGGGCCTGACCTGTTACACGGTCGACCGCGCCAAACCAGACACAATCCATGAGCCTGTGCACGTTCGCGGTCGACCGGCCTTGCACCGCGGTTGACCGCGCAGCTCCCAAACTGATTCATGCGTCCCAAAACCTGCTCTTCGCCAAATTTCTTCGTGGTTTCTTCAATTCTCCACCTCGGTGAAGTTTTCCCAAAACTGAGCCGACACCAACCAAATCAGATGCCCCACTTATTGCGTCCAGTACGAAGCGAAACGATTCACGACAACGGACTCAATCCACAACAAGTCAAGACCCAAACGGGAGTGCGAACACTCTCCCAAATGTCGGTATCTACTCACCAAATCGGCTGCATCGAAACTAACTACCTACGTATCCTCTTGCCCAATGAATCAAGCTTTCACGTAGTTCACCCAAACGGCCTCCAAAGACCATCAAACAAATAGAAATGTCTGCAACTCTTCCCCAATATCACCAACTGATCTGCAACTGATAGTACTCCCAATGGCCCCAAACTGAAACGTTTCAAACACCTCCATCTGAGGTGAACCAATGGCCGTATCCAAATCAAGTCCATCAGTTGCAATCGAATCCGACACATCATCTGCATCCAAAACCAAATGATCCCCAATCTGTGTCACCTCAGCTAGAATCTCAAACAATGCAGTATGATCTGGAGTATGTGGAGTAATCTCCACCCAATATGAAGTAGCATCACCCTCCACCTGCTGTGATATCCAAACAACCTGATCAACACTCTCTACCTGCCGAGAGTTAAAAGTGACATACCTACTCAGAACAAAATCAGAAGCTCCCGAACGATAGTCAACCGAGCATCTGAATCCCAAACATGCAATCGGATCAAATCTCACATCCTCGATGTGACTAAATGCTGGGTAACTAAATATCTGATGCCAACCAAAAACTGAAGAAGCTCCACCAGATCCAATAACTTCTAATACAGCAGTCGGCGACCTATGACTAAGATGACCCAAATATGTCGAAGTTCCAAAACCTAAACCAATGCTCGACAACCAACAATGATCCTCCTCCAGAAAGAAACGACTCATCTGAAGTGTCATCTCATCTCGTCGCCCCAATATCTCCATATCAATAAAGTGTCTTAAACTGTCATGAGCTCGGCATAAATGTAAGAAAGAACCCATATCAAAGCTAGAACGATGGGTTACTTTTCTGCCAATACACTTCTTCTAATTGTTGTTGACTTCTAGGACTTTACACCAATGAGAAGTGGTCATGACCTAATAATGCCTAGAACAATTACCAACTACGAAAACAAAATACTGATTACCTCCCAATGATGCCTCCTTGGAAGGCCCCCAAATGTCTGACTGAACACCTCCTAAAAGACCCCTCGATCGATGGATAGAATTGTCAAACTCCACCTTGGTCTTCTCGCTCATCCTAATATGCTCAAAGGACTTCCATCTGTAGGTCAACGCACTCATCAACAAACTATGCACGACATCACCAATCAAGTACCCCAGCAGCAAACAACGCCACAGTCTAACCAAATCAAATGAAGTCGTCAGCGTTCTATCAATCACCATGCTCCCAAGCAAATAGTATAAATTATTCCTTCTGATGCCCTTCATCACAACCATGGACCCAAATGTGACATTCAAACGTGCATCCGCTAATGCCACCCTATAGCCTGTTGCCTCCAAAACTCCAAGTGAAATAATATTCTTCTTCAATTGAGGAACGAGCCTTACTTCAACCAACTCCCGAATCACTCCGTCACTCATCCGAATACGAACGGTACCGATACCACCAATAAGACATTTATGATCATTACCCATGAGCACAACATTCCTTCTTTCTAACTTCTGAAAGCTGGAGAACTAATCCCTCATAGGACAAATATGGTATGAGGCACCCGAATCCAACATCCACTCAGTGGAGTCGGCAACACAAACTGATGGAAGTGCTGAGCACGAATAGACCGAAGAATCTGAATCTGAGATATCGCCACTAGCCTTGGCAACATTCACCTCTGAAGCTTCAATAGTTTTCCCATTATTCTTCCTGGCTTGTTCATTCAATTTTGGGTATTCAGCTTTCCAATGTTCATCTTCTCTACAAAAGACACACTGATTCTTACGAACTCCAAGATGTGCCCCCCTAGACTGTGACCTTCTACCCCGGTTTGGACTCTTAGCTGTTGTAACCAATACCCCCGCTACCGGCTTAATGGAAGTCTCATTGTCCTTCTTTCTAAGTTGATAGTCCACAAGTGCAGCGATGACCTCACTATATGAAAGAGATGCTTTCCCATTAATAAGAGTAAAAATAAAGGTCTCATATTCCTAAGAATAAAGGTCTCATATTCCTCGTCGGGCAAGAAACTCAACAACAATAACGCATTATCCTCATCTTCAACCATAACGTCTACATTCGCCAAATCTGCAATAAGCTTCGTGTAATGGTTCATGTGATCACCAATGGATGTTCCCTTCTTCAATTGGAAGCGATAAAACCTCCTCTTCAAATGCAATCTATTTTTGATGCTCTTCGTCAAATACTTACTCTCTAGGACCTCCCAAATCTTCTTCGCTAAAGTCTCATTCATCATATCATATTTTAGATCTTGAGTGGGACAAGACCTAATCACACCACACGTTATACGATTCATCTTTTTTCAAACATTCTCATCTGTGACGCCCCTGGATTCACACAAGGCTGCAGTCCGAGGTAAAATCAGGAATGTCAAACCTGTCATGCACCACACCGTGCAATAACATGTTTCACCATCACAATCACTATCTCTCTAGTGGAGTCAACAACAGGTGTAGGTACAAAGCAAGTAAAAGGTTTTACAACAAATATTTGATGAAATGATAGAACATCGAATTAATACATCTCATCAACCAAATAAGCTGGAATACATAGTCAAAGTCTGAAATGAATAGTAACAATCTGGAAATCTCAACATGTCTCAAAGTACATGATATCTGATACAGGAAATAAGGCACACCGCCTTTACAACTCTAGAACATAAACCTCTCAAGTCAAAAAAATGTCTCAAGTGGATTACAAAGTAAAATACATCTAATAAGAGGATAAATAGGCATAAATGGGATCTCCCTCAACCTGCGACTCTCCGGGCTCCTGGCTCGTTACCTGAAAGGGGGAGGGACAACGAGCGTCAAAGCGCTAGCGAGCAACATCACAACCAACCCCAAGGGATAGGGCTCGTTGTGTAGGAAAAATATAGTTAATACATAATAATATAAATCATTTATCCTAACAACAATAGGTTTTGGTACTTAGGAAATTGCAACACGAGCATAGGTACGTCGAGCGAAATAATCCAAACAAGAAAACCCTCATGTATATACCTTGTATCTCAAATTGTAAATCCCTAAATACTAAACATGAGGTCTAATACAAGAAACAATAAAGGAAACAAATACAAACCCTCTCTACCGATCAGTGTAATCATGTCAAGGCCACAATAAGTGTCATGTCTAAAAACGATTAAGTGTCCAACACATAGACTATATATAGTATATGAATGTCCAGCACGAGGACTAAATGGAAAGAGTGTCCAACACGAGGACTAAACAGAAATGCATGTCTAATACGAGGACTGGGTGAAATGAATGTCCAATACGAGGACTAAGTAAAGTGAATGTCCAACACGAGGACTAATCAGTAATGCATGTCCAACACAAGGACTGGGTAAAATAAATGCCCAACACGAGGACTAAGTAAAGTGAATGTCCAACACGAGGACTAAATGAAAAGAATGTCCAACATGAGGACTAATCAGTAATGCATGTCCAATACGAGGACTGAGTAGAATGAGAATATAAACACTACAATTTAATACCCGATAAACAAGGCAACTTCTTATATTCAAGAATGATAAACAGTACCCTCGAATATATGAACACTGTATATATGTATGTACACAACAGGTAACTAAACAGAAACAACCGAAACAGGAAATACTACGATGAGTCGACTCATGGGTTGACTCATGGTAAATTACGAGTCGACTCAGCAGATACTTCTAGCAACAGGAAGAGATTTCGTGAGTCGACTCATGATAGTCATGGGTCGACTTAACCTGATGAGTCGACTCATGATGAGTCATGAGTCGACTCACGGGCTGAAGATTGGGTATTTCGAAACTGCAACTCTTCACCTTGATCCATACTTACATTGCACTGATTTACACCTCCATAACTATCAATTCTAAACTACGAGACGGTGAAAAAAAATTCATATCTAGCATGAGAAACGAATACTTGTATGTTAAATCTAACATTTAACCCCTAAACATGAAAGAGAGCATTTAATCAAAATAAAACTCATATTTTCATTTCTTTAAATAAATTCCCAGATCTGGGTTTTCATCAAAAACTTGTTGGTGGGAATTTAAAAATCTGAAACACATGATCTTTAGCATTTACATAAATAAGAACATCATTTTATACTTGAAACTATGTCTTAGGCTCAATAAAACTCATGAAAAACGTTTATAAATTCATAAAAGCATGGGAGAGAGATTAGGCGAGATGTTACTCGCCTCAGATGTGATGAAGAACGATCCCCTTCTCTACAATCCACAAAAAGCTGCTGAAAATCCTTTGAAACGTCTCAAACTCACCAAGAACAAACCTAGGGTTTGAGAGAGGAGAGAGGGGGCTAGGGTTTCTGGGGAGAACTGATGAAAAGAGGTGCTTTCGGGTAGAGGAGCATATATATAAACAGTTAAAACCCGACCCGAAACCCAAACAAACCCGACCCAGAAAAACCAGAAAACCCTCGATGAGTCGACTCATGCTCAGTCGTGAGTCGACTCATGCTCAGTCGTGAGTCGACTCATGACTCATGGGTCGACTCATGAAGTGATGAGTCGACTTAGCAGAAACTTCTAACAACAGAAGTTCATATCGTGAGTCGACTCATGACAGTCATGGGTCGACTTAACCTGATGAGTCGACTCATGATGAGTTATGGGTCGACTCATGAGCTGAAAACTGCATACCTCGATTTCTGTTGCACATGATTTGCAAATTTGCAAACTCAACCTCATTACTGATGCACATATACATACTCAAAAATCTACGGGGTCTTACATCATCAATGTCGTCCGGTTTCCCGTCCAACTCCAACGTATCTTCCAAATTCTACGTATTGAGCGCATCCAAGACTTCGCAACGCCAAAGTCTAAAATTGTTAGTGCCATTGAACTTCTCTACGTCAATCTTCATCGAGTGGATATTCAAACTTTGGACAATCTTCACACTTGAAGAACCACCCTCAACACCTTCTTTCCCGGCCATAAACCTCAACACACACCAACAAACAATTGTGGAAACGAACAATAAATAGATCCAAACTTGAAAAAAATATAGTCTTTACCAAAAAGATCACACATTTATCACCAACTGAAACCCTAGACAAGCTTCCAAATCGATCTACTCCTCCAAATAGCCCAAGCGTAGCCCGAGCTCTGATACCAATTGTTGGGATCCACGCCGAGGAACCAAACCAAACGCCGTTCGAGGAGGCAAAACCAACCAATCAATGCACAAACACAAAACACCAATTTTAACGTGGTTCGGCAATTGCCTATGTCCACATGGCAAGAAGGGGATGAGGTTTTTCACTAATAGAGAATAAGAGTACAAATTGAGATTACAAATCACTCGAAGGAACAAACTAATCTCACCATAAAGCTCTTAATCTCTCCAAATAAAATCCTAAACAATTAGCTCAGAAAATACCTTTTTTCTGTGCTCCAAATATCCCAAACTCAAGCCTTAAGAAACCCTAGAACGTGTGTTGGTATTTATACCAAACATCAAAACCCAATAAGAACGGGAAACTCAAACTGGGTCTGACTCGTTATGCGGTCGACCGCCACGGTCGACCGTGCCAAACAACAGAACCTGAAAAATGCTTACAGGGTCTGACGGTCGACCGTGACAAACGACAAAGCCCAAAAATCGACTACAGGGTCTTGCGGTCGACCGCAGCGGTTGACCGTGCCAAATCCAAACACAATCCATGTGTCTGTGCACATTCGCGGTCGACCGGCCTTGCACCGCGGTCGACCGCGCAGCTCCCAAACTGACTCCTGCGTCCCAAAACCTGTTCTTCGCCAAATTTCTTTCGGTTTCTTCACTGAACCCCCTTACCCTTTGTCAAAGATTCAAACAAGCTCTTCTACTGCCTACTACACCGCATTGAGATGGGGAGACGCTAGTGACGAGGGAAGATGGTAAAAGGCGGGAGAGTAAGGGGATACAGGTGGAGTTGGGTTCAGAGATTTGAGGGACTAATATCTAAATAACCCTAACAAAAAATTAACAGGAAAATCTTCTTTAAGTACTCCCTTACATATCAATAAGAATATAATTCAAACCCTGTTTGTTATCCATGAGAGCAACACCACCATGTTTATTTTCATGGTCATAAGCATACTCGCATCCAATTCTTCTATTTTTTTAATGGGAAGTTAGACAGAAGAAGATGGTGGTATTTTTTTGTCATTGGAGCAAATTCCACTGTCATAAATTATTTTCTCTACTGTGGGATTTTACAGAAAATGAGTGAAAGAGCCGATAAAAAAAATATTTATGCATCTGATTACCTATTTCTCATTCTAAAGTTCGATACAAAATAAGAATTTTGCAAAGTTCATGGTTTGTTGAATTTATGAGAACATCAGACTTTCAAAATGAAATTCCACAATTGAAGTATAATCGCTGTAGTTAGAACGCGTTCAAGTTATTGGCACTCAACTGTTGCACTGTAAAACTTGAGCTTTCTGCACGAACACGAATTGATTAGTTATGGGCTCTGTACTGCTGGGTCCTGTTGATACACATGGGCTAGGCCCACTACCAAAGTAAAGGCAAACATTGGCATTGGTACAAAAATAGGAAACAGCTGCGTATTCAAGTTGTTCCAATAAAGAAAGCTAGACCTAAAACAAATTAATTTCAACTCCCAAGCTCTATAGACTATAGGAAAGCCAAGACAAAGCTAACAACGAAGGAATCTCGTTATCAGGTTTTTCCACATTTGGTTGCAAAAAGAGGCTCCGGTTGTCTTTCAACTTACACATGTATGTACCAGCCGCGATTGCAATATATTTGAGTTGTATATCAGTATATCTACTCCTCTATACAAATAGGAGAACTCAAGATTCACTATTTATGCTACAGTAATACAACAATATTATTTACTATAGCAAACGCGAAACCGGGTACAATGCTTTGGAAAAAAAAATAGTACTGCAGCACACGAGAAAACTGTAGCAGAAGCGAGATACTGTATCAATTCAAAAATTCTAAAAAAACTGTAGTTGTCAAAAAACCGGGTTTACTGTAGCGAAAAAAAAAATATGTCATGCTTTGCACAGTATTCACAGTAGTGAGTTCTATGTCACAACGACATTTGCAACAATTAACAGGAATTTAAAAGATCTATATTCCAAAATAAACACCCCTGCAGCTATAAAGTACAGCTAAAAAGTGACGGTTTATTATCAAACGCAACTAAAATCGCTTTTACACCAATAATTACTACTGTAGTTGTATGCGAGTAATCGACATAGTGTTACACTTGTAGTGAACTAGCCAGTCTCCTGGCAATATTTCTTTCATAAAACCACCTTTTATGTAATATAAGATGCCTGTAGATGGGGGCAAGACTCAAGAGCATGTAGGAAGAAAGCAATGTTGGCTCTTTTTATTTTTTTTCCTTTTTTTTAATATTATTTTTAAACAACAAAAATAGCTCCTCTATCTCAAAAACTTGACACCTTTCGTGTCATCTAACGGAATGTCACAGGCAAGAGCGTCATGCTCAATTCATGATCTTCATGATCGCAAGGAAGTCGCATTTGATCAAAGTGGCGAGGGCCCAAACCCTGAAACCCGCAAGCTTCTCTGCGCTCAAATGCTGGCCTTTTAGAGCAAAGGAATGCTCGTTGTATGAGCTCCGAAGTAGCGCTAGACTCCACATGAAGGAATTGGCAAAATAAAACATGGCAAAAAAAGGCAAAGTTCGTTGGGATGATAAATAATATGGCATTCTTTTGTAATCACATCATGTGAATCCCCCGCACCGGCAGTAAGGAATTGAGTAGTGACCATTGACCAGTATACTAAAAATCTCAAAGTGTGGGGTCCTCAATGACTTATCAATTTTGATAGTAATTTAAGAGACAACTCTATATGCTTTGTTTCAAATAGTTCATGTTAATAGTTAGGTATTCGTAACGTAGTAAGTATATTTCAGAAAAATTACCTTTTCTAAAGGTCGCTAATTAAAGTCCTAGATCACATTCTTAACAAATTAAAGCCCTAGATCATATAAGGAAATCGTTGTTTTCCCCTTCAAAGAAAATTTTAATTACGTAGAATATATACTCTAAAAAGTTAATTAGCCAGTTTTCTTTTTAGCTTAGAGCACTACTTGCCACCGTGTACCCCCCAAATAGGAGTTATTTTGGCTCGAATTTGACTCTAGATCTCGTCAACTACAAAAATACTTTATAATTTTTTACAGTTAAATTTTAACAAAATCTATACTATTTTTTTTTTAATTTTCTTCTTATTAATTTGACTTCTGATATGATGCAGATCAGAATGATGTTGATCGGTAAACGGAGTCCCGTTTGCTCCCCTAAGCTTCAAATATGCATTATCTTTGACATGAATGTTCTATTGTGATTATAAATTTGTGATTCAACATGTGTACAGTCATGACCTTTACGCTAGTTAAACCACAAATGAGAAATTCACATCCTCTAATAATTCACACTCCATGATTAACACATTCCCATCATCTCCCATTCAAACTACATCTTATGAAAAATCTCCCATCATCCAAAGAAAATAAAAATCTCTCTCCTCTCTCAGAACATGACCCTTCAAATAAAAGAAATCAAAAAAATTATTTATCAAAGGTAAAGGAAAAGGAAATTAAATAGAATACTATTATTGATAGCATCACAATTCTCTTCAGCACCGAAAGAAAATAAAAATAATAGAATCAAGCTCTTACATGAACACTGACCTCTGCCTCTGGTGACCTCCAACATTCCCAATCCCAACGCTCTGCCTCCTCTGAGTCCTCTCAAACAACAACCTAACGTTTTCATCTCCACCATGCAATTTACCAACATGCGACTTTAATTGTGGAATTTTAACCAATACATCCTCTCTCACTCCTGTCCCCTGTTTACAAGAAAACCCCCATCCACTTGATAACTTATACTTAGACCCCTTCCCTTTATTTTTCTTCACGCTCTTTGTACACTCCATATAAGCAGCCAAAAAAGGATCCTCATCTCTTCTCCATCCTTTACTTGCTGCATACCTATTACTAATGGGCTGAAATGGGCATGGAGGCAGAGGCACATAGGTACTATGCCGGGCCATGGGCCTTTTCGGGCTATCGTCGGGGATCGGAGGTGGTGGTAGTTTGATTTCCTGCGCTGATTTTGGGCTTTCTTGGGCCGATAACGGGCTTTCGTCAGCCTGAGGGGCAATTTTGGAAATTCCCGGTCTATTCTCCCATGAAAAGGGAACACTGCTCATGGAGTGAGCTCTATGGTGACTGTTTTGGTTCATTTGTGATGATTGTTTGGTTTCTTGGTTTGGTGATGAGAGTGGGATTTAAAGGGAGATTAAGGGATCATGCAATTCTTGCTCTATAGCTAACTTCACAAGGGATGTAGGAGGTGAATACGAGTAGGTGGGTGGGTATTTATAAAAAGGGATATAGGGTTGAAGAGGCCATATATATGAGTGTTTGACGAGAACAATGACGTGTTTGTAGTTTTGTATATTTATTTTCTAGGCCTGCATGGACTGGCAAATTAAGGCATGAGGTTACTATAGGAAAGACAAGGGAGGTATTTTTTTACAAGTGAAGTTTTATCTAGAAAGCATTTGGGAATCGTAGCTTGTGACCAAGTGGATTGCTACGTGCTCTTGAACTCAATCGTTTGTACATCTAAAGCGATTTTTACCATTAAAAAAAGTATATAATGACAATATGAGTTTAAGCTAATACTTTGGCCTTAAGCTAGTGAAATTTCAGCTCCATTAAGGGAATTGAATTAGGATTTTGTAGAAGAGAAGAGTATGAATCCAACTAGTGAAAGTTCTGGGTTTTCTTCCTTTTTTTTTTCCTTTCAAATTTTAGGGGCGTACTGGCTGTGGCTGAAATTAGACTAAAATATATGGTTAAGTACCTTTCGTACCAAAAAATATAGACAGGCATAAGAGCGTTCAGTGTAAAAGACTTTTAATGTGATAATATAAGAACGAGATATGGCAAGTGATTATAAGGCTATAATCAGGGGAATTGTAACATAGCTTTTGGCTTAAAAAGATAAAATTTTAGAGAAATGACCACAATTTAAGTCTTTGCAAGATTGTCATTAACATTGCTAGAGAAAAAAATTCATAGTAGTTCACAAGAAACTGTTAAAACAACTTGCGATACTTTTCCAATTGAAACTATCCAAATTGTTTATGTTTACCTAGTAAGTTACAACTAGAGCGATCGCCAATTATATAACTTGTGAATCATACATTCAATCGCTTGAATTGTTTCACAATGGAACCATTAGGTTGAAAATCTTGAAATTAAAAACTCTATTTAGCTGCGGGTCAATTAATCTTGGAATTTAATTAGCCGCCTAGCCTGACTAGCTAGCTAATTCGTCAAACAACACGCACAACATGAACAAAAAGACATTTTTGACACCTAGATATAACCTCTCTTATGCATGATTAAGTTCACTTCTTCACATATAGTCACTGTCTAAGTTACGTCTTTGCTTGAATTTCCAACCACAAAAATTCAAATGTTGTGACAATTGTTGATTACTCGCAGCACCGTCCTACATATGGATGGCTTGATGGTCTAAAAGAAATCATGAGTCAAGTTTTTCAAAGATATAGCTCTAACTTTTAACTCATCAAACATCAAATGTATAAGGGTTGACTGTGAACAGATCCTCTGTAGTACCACCCAATTGTAAAAAAACCTTTTTAGTTCTATTTTGTTGTGAATAGACCCCATGTAGTTCTATTTGTTAACTGTGAACAGATCCCCTACAGTACCACCCAATTGCAAAGACACCCAATTAGTTCTATTTTCTTGTGAACATGCTCCATGTATAGTTCTATTTGCTCGAATAGACTCTCGTAGTTCTATTTTGTTATGAATAGATCCTCATGTAGTTCTATTTGTTGCGAAAAGAACCTCTGTAATATTGGCTCAAGTGCGAATACACTCCCCTTAGTGAACTTTTTGACTCTTTTTGAAGAGAAAAAAATCAATTAAGTGTCTATCCTCACCAATAGAACTATACGGTGTCCATTTGCCTTCTCAAACATTTTAAATATTTTTAAGAGTAAAAAATAAAATTCACTCAGAGAGTCTTTTTGTGATTTCGTTTGTCTCCTGGACAAAGCCCAAGACCAAGACGGGTGGAGGCCTGGTGATTTCGTTTGTCTCCTGGACAAAGCCCAAGACGTGTGGAGGTCAGCAGACGCGTGAAGAGGAAAATTCGCAGAGGAGTCATGTGAAGAGATAACACCCACGTGATTCGGTTTTAACCGCTGGAAACGAACGCGGTTTCTTGCTCTGTGCACGCGTTTTCAACGCAGGGACCACGTGTTGCCTATAAATAGGCTGATGTTTCTCTCCTAGGGTTGTGTGCGAAGTTGAGGCAGAAGGGAGAAATAGGCAGGCGGCTGTACTAGGAGCAGTGCAAGGAACTGACTTTTGGGTAAAAGAGGGTTCTCGTTGCTGCAGAGGGCAAACGCAGGCTGTTGTCCTTTGGGTTTTGGCAGTTGTTCTTTGGGTATTTAGCTGCTGTCCTTTTGTGAGAGGTTTGAGAGTATTTGTTTGAGGGTTTTAATTGTGAGATTATAAAGCTCAATTGTATTCTCTCCCTCTAATAGTAGATCTCCCCCCCCCCTCCTTGCCCCGTGGACGTAGGCTATTTGCCGAACCACGTAAAAATTTGTGTTTTTGCCATGATTTGTAATAGCTTGTAGGTTCCCTTGACGCGCAGTCCTAGAGCTGACGAGAGGAAGAGCTGATATCTCACTTTGATGAGATATCTGGCTTTTGGTTCTTGTTTCCTTTGAGAAACGAGAATTCTGTTGTGATCTAATCTCTTGTTGTGCACCTTGCGCACCGGAGGTGCTGCCGAAATTTCCGCTGCGCACAACAAGTGGTATCAGAGCTCCGGGTTAGACTTGGGAGCTTGTTTGAAGGATTCGCTAAGGATTCCTATTTGAAGATTAGATCGACAATATGGGTGAAACAAGCACATCGGGATCGTCTCTTACGAAGACGATACATAGTTTGAGCATCAATAACATGAAGATTGATGTTCCGAAGTTCGACGGCAAGATTAATTTCGGATTGTGGAGGTGTCAGGTGATGGACGCCTTGGACGCTCAGAATTTGGAGGAGACTCTTGAGTTACAAGAGAAACCTGCCGATATGGAAGCTAAGGTTTGAAAGAAGATGAATAGTAGGGCGTGTGGAGTTATTCGGTCATGCTTGACGTCGGATCTTATTTATGACGTGATGAACGAGACGTCGGCGAAGAGAATGTGGGAAACACTCAATGAGAAGTATCTGACGAAGAGCATTGAGAATCGGCTTCACTTGAAGAAGAGGTTTTACCAGTTCAAGATGAAGAGGGGAGTTTCTATTAGGGAGCATGTTAACAACTTCACAAAGCTACTTTCAGACATGGCCAATGTTGATATCATGGTTAAGGATGAAGACAAGGCGAATGTTCGTTACCCGAGGATGATTATGGTACTTTTGTCCTAACTATGATTAATGGAAGAACTACTGTTAGTTACAAGGAGGTGACCTCAGCGTTTGTGAATTATGAGTTGAGGAAGAGTGTTGATGAGTCCTCCGAGAAGGCATCGGGAGATGCATTAGTAGTTCATGGTCGTGGTTCAAACCGAAGCAGGAGGTCGCAGTCTAGAGGTGCACATCGTGGGATTCGTAGGAATCAGTGTGCCTTTTGTAAAGAAGATGGACATTGGAAAGCCGAATGCCCAAAGTTAAATAGAGCCGAGAAGAATAAGGGGAAAGCTGTACAAGCTTCAGAGGTGAATGTTGTCAAGACTAGTGGTAACAATTCAGATTCGGATTCTTCGGGCTATTCATTGTCTGCACTACCGTCAGTTTGTGTTGGAATTCGGGTGCTTCATACCACGTTTGCCCTAGGAGGGAGTGGTTCTCCAGCTTTCAGAAGTTGGAAAGAGAGGATGTTGTGTTCATGGGTAATGGACATGCATGCTCTATTGGTGGTATTGGTACCGTTCGGATTAAGATGGGTGACGGGATGGTGAGGGAGTTGGAAGAAGTGAGGTTCGTTCTGCAGTTATCGAAGAACATCATTTCACTAGGAGCTTTGGTGGCATCTGGCTATAAAGTGACATTGGTGGATGCACGTTTGAAGATCACATTGGGGTCCATGATTGTGATGAAGGGCGTCAGAAGAAGCAATTTGTATTATTTGCGCGGAAGCACGGCGATTGATAGGGAGATGACGACTTCATCAGATTCGGCTAGACTGTGGCGTTGTTTGATGCTGGGTTATTTGATTGGTAATACCGTGCATAGGTTATTGAGGAGTGTTTTGACCTGCAATTTGAAGTCCTGTGAACCCATTGGTATGAGCGAGAAGACTGAGGTGGAGTTTGGCACTTCTATCCATCATTCGAGGGGTCTTCTGAGGGGTGTTCATTCAGGCATTCGGGGGCCTTCTAAGGGAGCATTATTGGAAGGTAATAGGTATGTGGTTTCCGCAGTTGGGGATTGCTCTAGGCATTGGTGGGTTATAACCAAGTCCCGTTGGTGTGAAGTCCTAGAAGCCCGTAACAAATTGAGGAAGTGTATTGGCAGAAAAGTGAAGGTACTTCAGTTTAATGTTAGGGAAAGTTACAAGAGGGACCTATTTCTGCATTTGTGCCGAGCTCACGGCAATTGGAGACACTTTATTGGTGTGGAAACTTTGAGGCGACAAAGCGAGATGGCAGATTTGAGCAGCTGTTCCTTTCTGAAGGAGGATCGGCGTTTGATGTCGAGCATTGGCATTGGTGTGTAGGCTACGACATGTTTGGGCCGTCTTATGAATAGGTTGCCGACTACTGCATGTAGAGATATGGGATCTGGTGGAGCTGCTTCAGATTTTGGGTTGCGTCGGATATTTGGCTACCCAGCACTTGGTCACATCGTGGATGTGAGATTTGATCCGATAGCACATTTGGGATTCAGAGGCGTGTTTGATTATCAGGTATTAGCTTCTGACTTTGTTCTGAGCAGATATGTCACGTTTGACTCTCGGCAGGTGGAGAGTGGTGATCAGATATTTGGGACATCGTAGCGGGTGGAGAGTGATGCTACTCCACATTGGGTGGAAACTCCAGATCATACTGCATCATTTAGGATTCCAGCTGATGTGATACGGATTGGGAATCATGTTGATTTGGATGCAGATGATGAGTTGGATTCGATTACAGCTGATGGACTTGATTTGGATATGGCCATTGGTTCACCTCAGATGGAGGTGTTTGATTTGTCTCAATTTGAGGCTATTGGGAGTGCTATCAGTTGTAGATCATTTGGTGATGTTGAAGAAGAGTTGCAGACTTTTCTATTTGATTGAGGGCCTTTGGAGGCTATTGGGTGAACTACGTTCGGCTTGATTCCTTGGGCAAGAGGATACGTAGGCAGTCTTTATGATGCAGCCGGGTTGGAATTAGATGGGGGTGAGATCGATTTGGTGAGCGACATCGACATTTGGGGTGAGTGTTCGCACTCCCATTTGGGTCTCAGCAAGTGAGGCATTTGGTGTAGTCGGTGTAGGCTCAGTTTGATTTGGTGAGTAGACACTATTTGGTTTGGGTTGAGTGTTCGCACTCCCGTTTGGGTCTCGACCTGTTGTGGATGGAGTCCGTTGTCATGAGTCCGTTGCCGTGGCATACTGGATGCAACAAGTGAGACGTTTGTTTTGGTTGGTGTCGGCTCAGTTTTGAGAAAACTTCACCGATGTGGAGAATTGTGATTTCGTTTGTCTCCTGGACAAAGCCCAAGACCAAGACGTGTGGAGGCCTGGTGATTTCGTTTGTCTCCTGGACAAAGCCCAAGACGTGTGGAGGTCAGCAGACGCGTGAAGAGGAAAATTCGCAGAGGAGTCATGTGAAGAGATAACACCCACGTGATTCGGTTTTAACCGCTGGAAACGAACGCGGTTTCTTGCTCTGTGCACGCGTTTTCAACGCAGGGACCACGTGTTGCCTGTAAATAGGCTGATGTTTCTCTCCTAGGGTTGTGTGCGAAGTTGAGGCATAAGGGAGAAATAGGCAGGCGGCTGTACTAGGAGCAGTGCAAGGAACTGACTTTTGGGTAAAAGAGGGTTCTCGTTGCTGCAGAGGGCAAACGCAGGCTGTTGCCCTTTGGGTTTTGGCAGTTGTTCTTTGGGTATTTGGCTGCTGTCCTTTTGTGAGAGGTTTGAGAGTATTTGTTTGAGGGTTTTAATTGTGAGATTGTAAAGCCCAGTTGTATTCTCTCCCTCTAATAGTAGATCTCCCCTCTCCTTGCCCCGTGGACGTAGGCTATTTGCCGAACCACGTAAAAATTTGTGTTCTTGCCGTGATTTGTAATAGCTTGTAGGTTCCCTTGACGCGCAGTCCTAGAGCTGACGAGAGGAAGAGCTGATATCTCACTTTGATGAGATATCTGGCTTTTGGTTCTTGTTTCCTTTGAGAAACGAGAATTCCGTTGTGATCTAATCTCTTGTTGTGCACCTTGCGCACCGGAGGTGCTGCCGAAATTTCCGCTGCGCACAACACTTTTCACAACAAATAAAACCACAAGGAATCTATTCGCAACAAATACAACTACAATGGTTCTATTTACAATTAGGTGATACTATAGGGCGTCTATTCATAGCTAACCCAATTTATAAATAGTCTCAGCGGAAAGAACTGAGCAGGAAGGAGGGTCTGTTTTCATAAGAGACCAACCAATGGCGTCTTAAATTAATCCACAAGAACTAGATTAGTCGAGACTTTTGAATGCTAATCTGACTTGTTGAAGTTAAAATAGTGTGGCCAACAATGTGATAGAGTTAATCAAACAGTGTTAAGGTCATTACAGGAATAAAGTAATACCGCTAAAATACAGAACATTTCATGCAAGGAAATCTCCAGATTCGTGTTCAAATTTTTAGATGCATGTTCGAATGTAGGTACTTTTGTAGTCCCTAGTACTTTTTGTCAACGGGTTCCATCTTTTCTCCTCCCTTGTTTTAAAGTTTGAAACATTTTTAATAGCTGAAAGCTTCTTAATTGTCAACTGTTTCCGGTCAATCTGTCATAAAAAAAAATAAAATAAAAATAAAAACAAATTAAAAAAATTGTGACCTATCAAGTTGAGGATTGCTGCTATAGACAAGTTTCCTACAGAAGGCAACTGCAACGATAAGGCAACATTGATCACGCTAATGTTGTTGAAAGTTAAATGTAACATAATAACCGATTTGGTCCACGTGTTGTTGAGTCTAAGTCGAAGTTTTCCAATCACTTACCTTCTTTAGCATATTGTTAACAGAAGTCAATTATTGCAACAAGGGGGAGAAATTAATGTTTATATTTCTGAGGCTTTCTTTGCATGTTCTTCCTCCATGTACCCTTAAAAATCACGATAACCACAAATACAAATAATTCACATGCACAAATGTCGAATTTAATATTTATTTCCTATGGTTTGAACTCATAAACAGTTGTGCATTCAAAATTCTAAAAGACTGTAGTATCGGTAGCTGTTTATTTTATGGGTGGCACTAGGGGCACACCCCCAACCACAACCTCAACCATATCTCCTCTCTTATTGCTACAATATCTCCTTTCTTATTGCTACAGTGCACCGGGCCTCACATGAGATTTTAATTTTTAAAATCTCATGTGGGGTCCGATGCACTATAGCAAATGAAAGATGGTGTGTGGTTGAGTTTGTGATTGGGGGTATACCCCTATTATTTTCTTTATTTTATTTAAGGGAATAATTGTTTATTTTTAAAAGTTATCCTTACTAAAAATAGTATAAAATATATTCTCAGTATTTACCACTTAACAAAAAAATATTTAAGATCTAAGAAGAAACGCCAGGCCTGTAAGCCCATTACTTTACCCAAGTTAAGCCCACTACATAGTTGCATATATGCAGAGTCGACCTAAAAGGCCGAATCGGTAACTCCGCTTCAAATCCGGCTTCCTTGTTCAGATCTAGGGTTTCCTATATGCTAGGTCTCCTCTATAAAAACGCTGCCGTCTCCTATATCTGTGGCCAAGTATTTTTAGGATATCAGTTTTTTTTTTTTTTTTTTGCCCTTTTCCCTTTTAAAGCTCTAATTTTAGATTAACGGCGTGAATTTAATGTACAAATAATGATCAATTGGGAGTGTATTTTTCATTTGATCTCCGATCATTCAATGGTCGGGGCTCTTCCATCATTCCCTATAATTCGAGGCGTCTCAAAGCCCTAATCTCATCGAACTGGAGTTGATCCAGGGTTACGCCCGCCTCCATATTTCTCATTTTCTTCAAATTTTTTCTCTTAATTTTCCTGTTTTTTAAAGAAATTTTTCGAAGTCAGTTTTTTCCCCCTTTGAAATTGTTGAAACGGACCGTGCTATGATTATAAAAAATTCCTCGTACTGACTTGCTATCATGTAGCATGACAGACTCCTTTACACCCATAGAATATGAGCACGCCAATCTTTATTATGTTGTTTTTTCAAATTTTGTGCAGACACTGATAATTTAGTGTAAAATGGTCTTGCTGTATGCGCTCCTGCGACATAATTTCTATATGCTGCAACTTATATTTTTCTTTTCGCCTTATCATTAATTTGCTTGGCTAATATTGGATGTTCTTTTTCAGGAATTTGAATCTTAACTTTACTCTTCGTGATATGTTGAGTGTTGGAAGATGCACATTGTGAATACGCCTATAGACGTATTGAGTAGTGGAAGAAGCAATATTGTGAGTACTCAAATAGACAAACAAGTTGTAAGCAAATCAGGCTTCTCAATTGATTGCCAAGTTTGCATTTACTCTTAAAACACTTGAAGCATATTCAAGAGAATATGCTTTTTTTGAGTTTCTCCACTCCAACCATCATCTCTATATCAATTTAATAAACACTTGAGTTGTTTTTTAAATATATAAACATAATAAAAACTATATAATTTAAATAATATTATTAATAATAGGACAAATTTTTAAAAATGACTGTTTTTCAAATTTAATAGGCAAAATCGACCGCTGAAGAAAAAATTTAGCAAAATCGTCCCCTTTCTTGCACGGGATTACTAGTCCCGTGCAGTTCTAAAAAACGTCAAAATCGAGCCTCCTTTTCCCTAATCCTTTAGCTTCAGCTCCCTCTCCTCTTCCTCCGTCGGCCCCTCCTCCTCCTTCTCCTCCCTCACATCCTTCGCCCTTAAATCCTCTGCCGACCACGTCATCCACACCTACGAGACCTACGGGCAACACACCGTCGGCGTCTCCGTCCTACCCCTCACTGCCATCTTACCCTTCACCTCCATGCACTGTGACATCTGCATCGTCGCCGAAGAGAACCACGCCGCCCTCATCATCCTCCCCTTCCACAAACAGCAAACCATTGATGATGACATGGAGTCCACAAACCCCGCCATCAGACAATGAACCAGATCGTCCTCAACTCCGCCCCCTGCTCCGTCGTCGTCCTATTCGACCGCGGCCTCCGAACCGCTTTCAGATTACCCGGCAGCGCGAGGCACCAGGTAACCCTCCTCTTCCTCGACGGCACCGACGATCGCGACCCGGTAGCAGTCGTGTCCAGGATGGCTGAGCACCCCGGCATCAGCCTCACCGTTGTCTGCCTCGTCGTCGCTGACGGAGGGAGGGGGGAAGGACATGTATGTGGTGGGGAGAGGTGGCGAGGCGGAGTTAGGGAATTTGGGTGAGAAGGAGGCGTCTCAGATGGGTCGGGGGATTTGGGGGAGGAGCAGGGTCGATTTTCGAAATTGACCGTTTTCTGCACGGTCAATTTTGCTAAAATGTCCCGTGCAGAAAAGGGTCGATTTTGCTAAGTTTTTTGTCTAACGGTCGATTTTGCCTATTAAATTTGAAAAATGGTTGTTCTTGAAAATTTGTCCTTAATAATATTATTACATGTATTAATATAAAATAGGTATTCAGACTAAAATAACAAACATTGATATATTAAATTCACGTCCATTACATAGAAAACAAAAGCATGAATTGAAAATTATATGACAAATAAAAAAAATAATACATGAAAAATACTAAGAGTTCGGAAAATTAATTTTTCTGTATCCACCTCTTCTGAAGTTAGGTATTACGTATTGATTTCCTAAGTAGTCGTATTTAGGATTAGGGGTAACAGATGATGAAAGTTAGGTATTACGTTTTTAAAATCTGTTGTGTTTAATTCGATCATTACATAGAAAGCAAAAGCATGAATTGAAAATTACATGAGAAATAAGGAAAAAATAATACATAAAAAATACTAAGTCTAGAAAATTAACTCTTTCGTATACATCTCCTCTGTAGTCAGATATTACGTATTGACTTCCTAGGTAGTTGTATTCAGGATTAAGGGTTTCAAATGAGGAACCCCTAGTTATATTTTTATTTAAAATCTGTTGATGTTTAATTTGAAAATATTCGTGTTTTTGTTGGATCGGTAATAGCATCCTGATCAACTAGAATAAAATTTTTCTTTGGTCGTTTTTGCTGAAGATCTAACTTTTCTTATCATTTTCAGCCTTCAACATTATAGTCTGATTCATCTTTATTCTTTCATTTTCTAGTTGTTCTTGACCTCTTTTTAAAATTTGTAAGATTTCTTGGTTTTCCTTAGCAAAAGCTTTAAAATTAAGGTTTTTATCAATTTCTTGTCGTCTTCTCAGCTTTTTTTCTTTCTTCCAATAGGTCGATTAGTTGAAATGTCGATTGGCTAATGATCGTCCTCATTAGGAGAATTCAATGTTGGTAGAAAACGATGCGGGAAATAATTCAATGTAGGTAGAAAATGATGCGGGAAAGAATCTTAACTTAAATTCATCCTTCAATCAAATAAAAAGCACATAAGATATGTCCTTCCGATGATTGCACTTCCCTGCCCCTTTTCATATATGTTTGGAGGGGCGAAGCAAAGAGAAGGGAGGGAAGGGAAGAGAAAACAAACTAAGAGGGAAGATTTCCCTGAATTCATGCATAGTTACACTACATGTTTTGTATAGCGGCTCGTGGTTTTAAACTATGAAGTGTTGCGGGTCATGGTAAAAACTACAAAGTCAAGTATGCAATTGACCACTTAGCTATTTTGAATTCTAGAGGTAGGTTTTTTTGGTGCACAAGTTCGTTGTGTGTTACATTGCAATTTTTTATGTGCGATTACCATCTTTCAATTGTGTAGTAAAAAAGTAGAAACAAGAAATGGTCGTAGTTTTAGAGGTGAGAGCATGATAATATTGTTGGAATTGGGGTGAAGTACAAACCTCGTGCAGGCAAGGAGATCCGGAGAGCTTGAGATCCACGCATGCAAGCGTGGGCGGCGACTCGAGCGAGGTCGATGACGAGGCCAGACGAGGCGAGCTCGTCGCTGATCTGGCAAGCTCGAGGTCGTCGAGGTCCAGAAGCATGGCGAGCGATATCTGTCGACGGGTGGTAGTTGAGATCCAGAGTTGCAAGCGAGCACGAGGATCTTCAGGCGGGACTTCTGCAGGCGAGGGCTAGAGAGTAAGACGCAGGCGAGCTTTGGGGGGGTCCGTAGGTGAGCTTAGGGCCTTTACAGACGAGCTCGAGCACTGCTGGAGAGTTTCCCAGGTTGTCGACAGCTCAGCTAGGGCTTCCCTTCCCTATAAAAGGGAAACCCTAGGGCTCGGATCCGCTACCTCTCTTCCCTCTTGCGTTCAGTTCCTGGCGGCGGTAATTTTTCCCCTTTTCTTCGTTTCTTTTCTCCAGCACTCAGGATTTTGAGGGGAGATTTAAGAAGTAAAGAGAGAATTAATAAGGGGATTTAAAGAGAGAATTGTCACTGCAGTTACAGTGATAATTAGCATCTATTGAGAGATCTCAAGTTTGAGATCTGCTCTTGCGTTGTAATTTCTTATTGATTAATAAGAAATTAATTGTGTGTGGATTCCGAGGACGTAGGCAGTTGCCGAATCTCGTTAAAACTTGATGTATTTTTTCTATATTGCGTTTCTGCTATTTAGGGGTTTTTGGCATAAATTCCCAACATAGTTTTCTACTGATGAATGTTATATTAGTGTTCCGAAAAGTATAAGAACCATGATTGGTTTGTCCAAATTTGTGGTAACCCTCCTTATAGGGTCGGAATGAGCAAAAACTGTTCCACTCTATTTCTTAAAACTTTATTTGGTTCACGTTGGTTTTATAGAAACTTGTTATTTTAAAGTGATGAAAGAGGGGTTTTTTTCTTTCAAGAAACCCAATTTTAGCATCCTTTTTCTATTTCTATTTTTTAAGGAAAAGAGCCAAATAACCCCTGGTAGCTAGGGGGGTTATTCATTGGGGTAATTTGGGATAAATTGGGTTAAATTGTTCTAATGAGGTAATTTTACCCAATGAGATAATTTAAGTGGGATAAAATAGGGTAAAATGGGGTAATGAGACAATTTGAGTGAGGCAATTGGTATGACATCTTTTTATAATATTATATTTATAGCTCAATTAAGTTCAAGTTTAACTTGATATAACATCAAATGATTAAATAAATAATAGTTATAATATACAATAATATTATTTTTTAAGATTGTTTTAATATAAAATATTAAAAATAATATAATATTAATATTAATATTAATCAATCTTTAAATATTTTGATGTTTATTTTAACTATTATGCTATATTAATAAATTTTTTAATTGCAATGATTATTTAATCATTCATACATCTATTACAATGATGATGATGATAAAGTCTCAATTATTACAAATAAAGTCTTAGTCGTTAACTTAAATCTTAATTATTACAAATATAATCTACCGGTATATAACTTTGCTCTAGACTCATTGGGCTACGTTTGTCCCATCCTCCCACATTGTGTTTGCTATTTGTTCTCTCCAACGTGATGCAGATGTCTTTTGTGCTTGTTGAGTTTGTAGGTCATCGTCCTCATCAGAATCACCATCAATCGGAGCAACATTGCATGGTGCCTCTGGAGAAAGATCGGGATCGATCAAACCTCTCAGTGGTGATGCAATATCGTTGATTTTGAGTAACAGTGAGTAGAAAAATAGCAACCATCTCCTCAACGCTGATATACCGTGTATCTTGTAAATGCCCACGTTCTCGCAAGACCATACACAATTTCATGAAGCAATCCGGATACATACGATATACTCGACGAAAATCACGTGGATTGCTCTCCATCTTAGATTTCAAATATTAAAGGCCAAGGTCCGTAATGCCATGTCTGAGTTGGGAAATGGGTAAATTTATCTCATCTTGTGATATGAGGTGCGAGATACTCGTAACTAGACCTCCTATTTGTGCAGCCATGTTGATAATGCGAATGAGGAGAAAATCAGCAGTATCCTCATGAAATAGCAAAATAGAGACATTCTGATTATCTTCCATCCTGTATTAATAATGAAATCAAAAAATAGTAAGATTTTTAATATAAGATATTCACCAAATCACATTTATATGTTTAGAGATGAGCATATCATGCAACTATCCAAAGCATTCATAATTTTCCCATCACTACAAGAATTCCATCACACAACCAGTAATCACTACAAGAATTCCCATCACAACCAAATTAGATATAATACAAAACATGTACATGTGCAAAATACAAAACATTCTGATTATAAATCAGAACATGTACATGTGCTTAACATCAACTCCAAAAGATAATGCAAACAACTATCCAAAAGCATCCATGTGCTTAACATAAAGTCCAAAAGCATATAACTAACATCTATGTTCCCAAAAGCATATAACATAAAAGTCATTAATAAGCATAGTGATTGTCGTCATTTGGAAATACTCCAGTCACACGCCAAATCATAAACATTCTCCTTTGATCATCATTCACCTTCACAAACATATCCTTCACGTCTTGGGAAATATTTTGACTAAGAAGTAAGGACAATCAATCGTGCTTCATTGGTAAATCCTAGCATGGATACATGATGATTCAAGGCAGTTTGATATATGTCAGAGCATAGCTTGTCTCTATCCCGGATATATGTCAGTTTTGTTTGTGTTCTATTAAATATCAATAAGACTATAAAAAGGAAGAATATTCTTATTAAAGTATCAAACAACAACTTGGATCTGCATTTTGTTCTATAGAATTACTTCTTGACTTTTAACTGTGACGGCTAATAAAAATTCTATCCCTAGGATGTTTTGTTGATGGTTCCTTGCCACAAATATGGGCAATATTATGATTATGGTTCGCTATCTGAAAGTATATGATCATTCTTTTCTTAGTGGATGTGATGATAAATAGTTAAGCTAATGGAGAAAGTTTGCGTGATGATTCATTTTTGTAACGATACGAGGCATTGTGACTCTATGAATGTGGTTAGAACATTAGCTAGCTACATCTATGAGCTAAAAATCTCACCATATTTAACAGATTGTCTGTCAATATTTATTCCACTAGTATAAAAAATGTTTCTTTGATAATTGGAGACGCCAATGGATAAGTCATGGATTGGATTTGAAAAGTTTTGATATCCTACTCAAGTAGTGAGTTCAGAGAACTTTAGTACAATGGGGAACTGTTCATTGTTGTATAGCAATGTCAGTCACTTGAAACACCTACGCATTAAGCCCAGCCCATAGGCTCGGCAACACTATGTAAGATGGTGTATGATCGTGCTTTCTTGAATTTCTGACAGAATGCAAGGTATAATAAGCAGAATTGATTCCGTGGTTAAACAGTGATGATCAGGTTCTTGTTTCAAGCAATGTGTTTTGTTACCATGACGAGATTTAGGTCTTCTTAAGTTAGTTGATTATGGTTTTTGGAAGGTTGTTTCATGAAATATTTGAGAAAATATAAAAGCAATTAATGGACCAGTTTCTATCCCAGATTAAACCTGTAATTTCTATGCTGTGGACCTGTGGTGATACTGTTCTGAAAACCAACAGGAATGATTAAGTTTGCTTCATCTGTGTTGATTAGTTTATCCTTGACTTCTGTGAGAACTAGTAGTTTTTTTGACATAAAGCTCTACTTTGCTCAGGTTATGACTAAATACAGGGCATGCACTGCTCTAGAGAAAAAATGTGTTGGAAAAGTTTGAGAACGTTAGGAAGTATCATCAAGGGAATAGATCATGTTAATGAAAATAATTTCAAAAATAGAACATGCAAGCGGTAGAATGCTATGTTGAGGGATTTTGTGCTCTCATTTCTTTATTGAATTCTCGGGAAAAAGAATAATATTTGTGCTTCTTTAATTGCTGATAACATTACTGAGTTTGAATCTTAATTATATAAAGGTATTATCATCTATATTACTGGATATGGACACATAATGTGCGTGCATCATGACAGATAATGCATCAATTTCTTAACAATGCACATCTAAATCACACTTCAAATTCTAAACTATAAACTACTTTTTTTCTCCTCTCTTTAAACCGTTACGTCTGCTAAGTGATAAAGCTTATGCAAAAATTGCTGTTGATCTACTCTCCATACTTGTTTTTCTAAATGTGATATTAACTTTTTTTTGAGTTTCAGTTGTGTGTGTGCGCGCGCGCTTGTGTGTGTGTGTGTGTGTGTGTGTGTGTGTGTGTGT
>BQKN01000551.1:110911-130679 GCA_022839385.1 Asparagus kiusianus
ATATTTAGGGATAACTTTAAAATAATTGAGTTATTTTCATTGCAAATGGGAAAGTGATGGAAATAAATCTAAAATTCAGAAAACGTCAATGAATCACTTGAATTGGCATTAACATAAGACATATCTATTAATGAAGCACTGAATGAGTTACATTAAAAAATAATTTAATAACATTATCCTAATCAAAGAAAAAATCTCCATGGAAGACATAAGAAAAATTAGTAAGTATTCATAAATTCCATATTGTGTTCTTCAAATTAAATATTAATATTATAATCTAAGAGAAATTGGTAATGAATAATGCATGTATTTAGTTTAGATCTTATGAAAAATGACAGGGATATAGCAAAAGTAATATTATTGAAATAACAAAAATTCTTATTGGATGCACATCAGAAGAATTCATTTTAGAAGAAAATAAAGAGATAGCTTCTAATTTATTTAAGTAATAAATTAGGAACACAAAGAATTTTATATATATGAAATTAATATATGTTCTCATTGAAATAGAAAAAAAAAACAAAATTTATATTTTGAGCAGTTTGTGTTGAACATCATAAGTACATTTGACTTCTTTGTAAAGTTAAATGAGATGATAAAAAATTAACGAGCCCAGGAAAGATAATAGCATAAAAAATACAAAATTAGCCTGATGTCACAATTGATGTATATGATGAAGACAATACTCTATAATTGCCCGAGAAATGATAAATGATAAACCTGAAGAAGGATTGATCTTAACTCAATAAAAAAATAGAAGAAAAAAATAACAATATTTTCTGAATATTTTATAGAATAGTTTAATTATTTTGAGTGAAATTAGGAATCTTTAGAAGGGAGTTTCATGAATTTTTTCAGTACTTTTATATTCTTATGTGGATGTTTTTATCATATAAAAGTATACTAGAGTTAGCATTAATCTTTAATTTATATATTTTTTTATGAAGTGTATCAATTATTAGGAATAAACTTCATATTCTCTTTTGCATCGTTTTAACATACTTTAAATCAATCATTTTGCCATATTGGTTTTAAATATTCACCTTCCTTGTATAACACTATTTTAATATTATTCACTTTGCAATGCTATACTTTCTCAAATAAAGCTTAGTTTCATATCGGTCAAAAATAATATAAAAATTTAAATTATTTTTAAATTATATTTGTTTTTTTGTCAATTCAAATATCAACATGAAAATTTAAATTGGGTGTATCCTATTTAAACAAATATAAAAAAATAATTGGGATGTAAGAGTTTAAAGAAAAAACGAGCAAAAACTGCCAAAAATACTTAATCATGGTATTAAATCACGTGCATTGCACGTGTGTAAAAACTAGTAGACATTATAAAATTATGGCTCGATTTAAAAGTAGGTTCTTAATTATATGATCCTCTTTATCATCCCCGGGGGTTAAAACTGAATCAATTTGTTTGATTTTAACTGAAATTTACACTACTAACCATGAAGCATTATAAAGGTTCATTTCTTCGGCCTAAGGAAAATTGGGTTAATAATGGTCCAGGTTTTGTCTAACACGCAATTTTTCCTAAAATGGGGTCAGGACCAGACCTTGCCTGATTTTGAGTTGCTGTCAAACACTCTGAGACACAAATTTGAAAACCATGTCATACTGAGAACTCAAAGGATATATTTACCTAGTCATCTGAGCAGAAGAAAAACTGGAGATCATAAGCTGCAAGTTCTCAGAAGCAGAAATAGAAGAAGCTGATGATGAAGGGGCAGCAGTTGGCTCCAATCTCGAAGTATGACTGTTATGGCCTTCCACAAGCTTTCTTGAACGGTGGCGACCTCTGTTTACGTGTTTATCACAGTACTTGTGATTGACAACTGCGACTCTAGAGCACCGCCATTTCTTGCCATCAGTGCGTCGACATCTACCAGGTTCCGGATCAGGGTATCTCATGAAACCAAGCTGGAAAAATCCTGCACCTGCTAAATAAATGAAGAAAATAGTGCAGTAAGAATAAATGCAAGCTTTAAGGTAAGTGAATCACTAGGTAATTTGATATCTCTTGCTCACATGGCTGGTTGGTTCAAATAGATACAATTAAGACTAGATTCGATGGGTATGCTTATGATTATGCTTCTCAGTATGATATCAAAATGTAAAACTGAACTATTACACAATAAAACCGCAAGAAAATAAATAAGGGTTAATTGCAAATAGACTTGCGGTTGTTTTGAACTTACTACCTCTGTAGTGTCATTTTGGCAGATAAACCCTCTGGGTGAAATTTTTTTGACTCTTTTACCCTGGATGTCATCTTGGCTAGATATGTAGCTCTTGGTGAAATTAGTGAGTCTATCGAGGGTAAAAGAGACAAAAATGTTTCACCTAGGGGATCTATCCCCCAAATTCAAACTATGACAATAAGTTCCAAAGTGCAACACTACAAATGTTTTCAATGTTAACAGCAAACAAATTGAGGAAGAAAATAATCTGGTGACATTGAGTGAGCAGAGGCTTACATGTTTTCGAAGAGAGAAGTTCAGATGAAATGGTAGAGGATCTTTTGGGTAGAGGCAATTTTCCGAGTGAAATCAGCAGTTCAGATGGTATCGGGACCTTTGTTTCTATGCATCTCAAGATAGCAATTTGTTGCTGAAGCACAATTATCTGAGAGGGACTAAATGGCCCTCCTGATCCTGTATCCCCATTTATGGTTGCATTCAAGTTTCTGGATCCCAATCCTTAAAACAAAAAAAAAAAAAAAAAAAACTACATTTGAGAAATGCAAGTAGCACGCCTTAGTCTTCCATGCAAGCTATATGAACATACAAATAAGCAAGCTAGCCTTGTTGATTAGAAGAATATAGCAACAAGAAATGGAGTAAAACGATCAAGTTTGGTAATGCAAATAGCAAGCTATCTCAAACTCATTACAGGATATAAGCTATATAAGCTAAATAGAATATAACTAAGACCTTTACAAGTTAATGTCCTTACTCAAGAACAACGAGGCTGAAATAAAGGAACCAGCTTTTCTATGGAAAATGAATAAGCAAAAGATCCCAACTAGCACTAGGACCAAAATACAATGCTAAAACACAAAACCCATAATGTGTTTCCATTTCTAAATCCATTTTCCAAATACCATTACCTCCACTCTTGACATTAGAGGATTCTGAAAAGGATGAGGAAGCTGAGTTCTCTGCTGACTGATTAATGTAATCAAACAAAAGGGTATCATCATTTTGAGATGGTAAGAAAATGAGTGTTTGCTCTCTCCATGAGAATATATAATTAGGAGTTGATGTCAAAGAGGCAGCCATTAGCCCTTTCATGCCCAACGGTATAATAAGAAGAGAAAAGCGAGGAAGAAGGATGTGGACTCATGGGAAAAAATGAAGTTGAGAGAGAGAGAGAGAGAGAGAGAGAGATATCAAGTCTACATCAGGGACTTGAGTCGTGGAGCCACAAAAGAGAGATTTCTACATCCTACTCGAGTTCTGCACCCATCAAAGAGAGATTCTATATCCTGCTTGGGTTAACTGTAACATAGATGCTGAAGAAAAGCTGACGGTCCTTTTTGGGGATGTTTGGTTTCTGGGCACCAGATCAAGAGCAAAGAAAATCTTAGAAATGCTTGAGTATTGGGATAAATGATTGGTTTATCTTAGTCACTGTATAAATAAATTCAATTTATTCTCTAGGATATCTTTTTAGATATATTAGTATACTGTACCCGTTTTGCATGTGAATATACATATATTAAATTTTGAATTTTTTATTGAATGGTAAAATTATGTGTTAACAAAATAAAATTGTATAATAAGATTGCTTAAAAAAATGTATAGAGTAATTATTATTGTATAGTTATTTATAATTGGATGTTATTATTATAATGATTGCTTAGTGCTAACCTTTTTTTAAACAAGTCCCCCCAATCTAAAATTGTTCTTAAATAAAGCTATTAATTCTACAAATTCTCTTAAATATGCCCCTCCAACTTGAAAATTATTAATTTAACTCTAAATTAAATAAGCTGCATTGATATTACTAACTTTTTCATGATGTTCCCTCGGATAGTTGCACTTAATACATGCAACATATTGCAATAATTACCTCTCCTTATAAATATTTAATAGAGTAAATTATATTAAATCTTTATGAACTTTTAGCTTCTATGAACTTTCAAAATCACACTAAACCCCTAATGGCTTTTCCATCTCAAAGAAAACCCCGAATAACTTTCAAAAATTTACAAATAACCCCTATAAATTAGATCCATAAAATGGCATAAAATACATTTTGAAAGTTATTGGGGGTATGGTGTAATTTATTTAAAAGATATTGGAGGCTTTCTATAAAAGTTATTAGGGGTTTAGTATGCTTTCAAAAGTTCATAGGCTCTATTTAATGTAAAATGCTAAAAGTTCATGAGGGTTTATTGTAATTTACCTTATTTCGTATTATAATTCATAGTTTAAGTAATAGTATTAAAATAATTATGCTATCTATATGCTATAAATATTTATCTAATTTAATTTTTTAATTATGCTTTTAAATAATTTAGTACTATAAATATTTTATAACTTTTATTATACTATCATTAACAATTGATAACATTATTATTAATATTAAATAATTATTTAGTGGAAATGTTAATTTTCAATCATTTCCTAGTATATATTATTCAATATCATATAATAATATTGGACGAAATACTCTAAAAATAATATTAAATTATTTATTTAAATTTTTTAATAATATAATACTAAATAAATAGTGCAATTCATAATTTATATGATATTATTCAAATTACTATACTATTTATGCCATTAAATATTTATTTTATTGTCTATTGAATTATAATATAATTTTTAATGGTATATAGTAATATATTATTCTATTTATATTATTCTTCTAATTATTTTATTATAATTCATAAATAATTATTATAATAATTTAATTGATTATTACTAATAGTTGGGTATACTTATTTTATAAAATATTTTATTATATTATTAATAATTAATAGTTATAATATTATTGATAAATATAATTATTTAGGAAGGTGATCGAGGGGGTGCATAATTTAAAACAGGTTATATTTATTTAATGAAAGATTAATTAGAGATAATGACATAGCTAGGATTTATTTAAATTTAAGAGAGCAAAAAAGGAAATTAAAAGTTTTAACTCCCCAATCCTCTTTTTATAGTTTTAATAGATCTAAAAAATATATGCTAGCTAGCAACTGAACATTTTTCAAATTTGGTGAAATATCTTGTAAGTTTTAAAAATTACAGAACTACCCCTAAAAATTTAAAATTTATAAAAAACACCTTGAATATTTCAGAAATATAAACACACCAAAAACCAACAAATAGCACAAAAAACCCCAAAATTTATGGAATTTGTAATAAACATTCTAAACTTTTACAAATTGTTAAATAAAACCATCAAAATTATAAAATTTATAAAAAAAATCTGATAATTTCCAACTTAACAGTATATTGAAAATATAGGAAGTATAAATATCTCCTACAAAATTTATAATTTAAGAAAACACCCTTAAAGTTTTAAAAATAACAAACAAACTCTCAAAATTCAAATTTTATAAAAAATACCCTGAGGATTTCAAACTCATTAGTAAATTAAAAACATAGGAATTATAAATAGTCTATAAACAATTTACGATCTGTAAAAAAGGCGTATAAGTTAAAAAAATTGTAAAAAGCCCCTAAAATTCATAATTTACAAAATAAAAAACACCATGAGAATTTCTAACCTACATACACTAAAATGAATATACAAAATTACTAGCAACCCCTAGAAATTAAAATTTTGCTAAAAATATCATACTCCTTTTAAAAGTATAGGTTTAGGAAAAACTTTTCATGGTCAATATTACTCATAACTTTTTTGAAAAGAACATAACTAATAACTAATTGAAAATATATTAAGTTATGAAATTTATAAGAAAACACCCTTAAAGTTTAGTATATTACAAATTACCCCTCTAAAGTTTGAAACTTTTAATAATTTTTATAATTCCTTGATTTCAATGTAATGTTTAATAGTTTTGTGTATTTGTAAATTATAAATTTTTAGGGTGTTTTTTTTTTACAATTTTTTAAACTTTTGAGGTTGTTTCTCTTGTAGTTTTCTAAATTTTCAGTGTAATGCATGGATACGCTAATTAATGATGATATTGAAGTGTAAGTCATTCTTAAGATTATTAGGCTATAGTTAAGAACGCACATTACTATTCATATGTAGTATAGTTTATATATGTAAAATTTTTTAGACAATCTATATAGTGGTTAAAAAGATTTTTTTTGTCTTTAATGTACTTTATTTTATAAATTATAGTTAATGATAACTCACTATATAATTTTGATTGTGGTCATCATAATTTTAATATGTTTGATTGATTGACTGTATAGGTATATAGACCATAGATTACTTTACTTTCTCACATGAACTAATATTTGGCACTTAATTATTTAAATTATTACCTTTAAGTTTAATATAAAGAGAAGCTCAACTAATATTTATTTATTTACCTACAGGATAATATAATCACAGTTCCTATTTTTTGCTTGAGATTTATTCCATAGTTACGCGTATCAAATTAGTAACTAAAATAATAACTATTTATGCTTAAATTCGGATGATTGTAGTTGGTCACTCACTATAGAATATTCATGAAGATATATTCCTTACTTTTTATAACTATCCGCACTGCCGATGTATATTTTATAAATTAGTTATTAATTTGATATTTTAAGTACTTTTCTTTTGTAGAAATTTTTTCTTTGACTTTTAGATTGTGTAATCACTATATCACTATTCTAGCATAGAAAAGACCTCACTCTAAATGGCTTCAAGCCAATTTTTGAGTTGAACTGAAGTATATATATTATTACTACTATGTGTATATATTTTTTAAGAAAATCACGTCAATACTTTTTAAACAGAAGAGGATATTCTAAATTCTGATATTATAAAAACTAAATATATTCAATTGAGTGGTTAGCAAAAGAAAACTTACATCAGAAAATCATGAATAATAAGATAAAGATGAAAGGTAATGTTATTACTAACAATACTACCATTAGCAAACTACAATATAAAATTAACCTATTTTATGGAGCTCAACTACTAGCTATAAGTATTGAGGCTTCCATATATATACTTTATAATTTATTAAAAATAGTTATGTAATCTTATATAATAAATTGATTTAATACTGATTAGTGATATCACTGTAATAATATCGTTATTAGGAAAAATTCTTCATGAACCCGTATGTTCTTTACGATATATAAGTTGTGCACTCCAAATTCTTGTGTCTTTTACAGAGCCAAAAAGTTTAAATGCGAGCCTCTAACATTTTGCTCTCACAGTAGTAAAATCCACTTAGCGAATGCGGATATTCTAGATGAGTTATATGCCATATATACAATACAATTGGCCTAGGCAAGTGAGTTATAATAGCATTTTTCATGCACATCGTTTGGAGCAAGATTTGATAAGGACCTTGCATCAAAGAAACTTTTTTTATATTTAGAGCACATTGCGAAATATATCATAATCTCCCTGCTCTAATTTCGTAAAAAAATAATTCTTTATAGTTTTAATTTTACTTCTATGGTACGGAGAATGAGCTATAAATTTGAATGAGAATATTAGATAATGTAAATATGAGTAAAACTACAACTATAAATTAATGTGAATATGAGTCAAAGTACAACTAAAAGTTTAATGGACATATTGCAAGTAAGTTCATATGCAAAATTTCTTTACGAATTGAATGATCACTCATCTTTTGAAGACTTTAAGATACTAATAAATAGAGATGTTGTACTAGATTAATGTATTTATAACTCAAATAGTAGATCACCTGACCACAACCTGAGTTGAATGAAACAATTAAAATATTATATTTGAGAGAGAGATTATTGAGTTGGCGATCAATCCCACAAAAAACTTTATTTTCTTTTTTTATTTTTATTCTATTTTTATCAATTTAAGTAATCGTGATATTTAACCACGTGCATTACACGTGCATCTCAACTAGTATATGTATATGTATATGTATGTATAGATATAGATATAGATATATGCAACCCACAAATCTTACTAGATAACCAATTTTGAGACTACTCCGCATCTTACGGGCCATTCTCAAATGTAGCAAATAGAGCATAGTTGGTGCTTTGGTAAATACAGTTCTCCGTGGTGGTTGAGATCTCTTCACTATGCGGAGTTCCCATAGGAAACATACTCAGTAATATACAAATTATTGTTGGCAACAATCAATTTTAAAAACAAATTAACATAGGAAATTTTAGAATCTGTCTCTTTCATTGTGATCTATTTGATTTTGAATGATATAAAACAACTTTTCTTAAATATGAATGATTTGATCTAAAAATTCCAAAATCATTAGATTACTTACAATAAGAAGAAGTATTTTCTTTTTTGTTATCAAATCCCAATCTTAGTTAAAGAATAATAGTCACAATAAATAATATTTTTGAAAAATTACTTTTTTGCTAAAGGATTCTTCAGTCCTTATTAAATCCTTATTATACCCCATAAGAAGTAATTAAACCCTACCTTTAATGAAGTCATCGATGAACTCATGGTTCTACTGATAATTGCATTTTTCATTATTAGTAATGCTAGAATTATATATTATTTTCATCTATCATTAACTTAATGTTTAACCTTTGTTCATCTTTCCTTATTCCTTGTCATTTGCTGTATTACTGGGAACTTGTTTTACTAAAATGATATCGCTAAATTATTGGCAAAATGGAAAGTAATAAATTGAAGCAGACCAAGAGAAAAACGGAGGCTTTTAACTAGAAAAGTTTTGAAAAATTAGGAATGTTAATAGATAATTTCTAAGATTAAAAAAAAAGGGTATATGTATTTTAGCATTAATTTATATTCCAGATCATGTTAGTAAAAATATAAACTGTGGTCATAAACCGATTTATTACGCTTCATACAGTCGCAAAGTTAATCAAGTTACATTTTATTACATCACCCTTTTGCTATTTTTTATCTAAAACTATGGCTTCAGTACTTTCAAATGCGTGTTATGAAAAGTAACCTGAGTGAAATTTGAGTTTATATAAAAGAAAATAAAGTGTGAAGTTGGTTTTGGAATTAATTCTACATCGATTAGGAAGAGAATTTAGTTGATGCATGGTTTGAATAAAACTACATCAAGAACTTCGTAAAAGTTCTCTGTCTTACTCTTACACAGCTAATTAAGACCTTATAAATAATGAAGGAAAAAAACATGTACATTATTTTTAAACGTAGATAGCAAACTATAAACTATATATAAATGTTAAGAAAACAAACCTAAAACTGTGGCATGAGGGTTTGCTGCCCCGAGATTTGAAACGCCTCTCTCCATTTGTAAAGCCAAGTAGCCAACCTAGGACTAGACAAACTGAAATTAGTTTGATGAAAGAAAATATACTAGAGAAAGTGAAGAATTAACAATGAATATAGAAGATTTGAGGGGCTTTATATAAATTGTTCAATTAACAATCTCAAACTAGGGTGTTGCATGTGTGGCCTAACATAAGAAAGAACGTTACGAGTGAACGAATAAAAAAGAAAGTAGTAAATAAATTGAAGAATGATTCTCCAGTTGTCTCGCATTAACTATAATCTTTTTTTTTTTGTTTGCCGAAGCACGAGTTTTGTCCTGTGTTGTTGACCAAAGCTTTACATAGATCCTCACACCAAAAGGCCCGCTACTCATTCATTTCGTGGTGTTCTCCACACGTGCTTCTTGCACGTGCATGCATAATAAGTTCGCCTAGTAAGCCAGGAAAATACACCTATTTTGCCCTTTGAGCAAGAACCAAATGTGTGCAAATTGAGTAGACTAATTGCCAGATTTATCAGACCATACATCATCTTGTGTGTTGCCCTCTATAATGTGGAAGAAGATCGATTGACGATCGTTGTAGAGAGTGACTTTGTCCAAAATTAACTCCTTTATTGAAAGTGCAGCAACAATTAGTGTGCAAGCACCATATCCTTTTAAAAGTGTCTAATTCATCTTAGGGTTCGTTTGGTTGGAGACTGAGGAGCTTGAAAGCTGCCACAAATGGGACTGTTGTGGCAGCTTTTGGGCTCTTTCTTACCCAAAAACGAAGAAACAAACAGCCCCTTACCGCAACTCCATTTGATTCGATCATTGATTTGATTGTAACATGACAACAGACATGATGTAGAGAGTCTCTACAATTAATTACGTGGGTTAATAGCATAGGCTGGTTCAATGGGTTCCCCAATTAAAAGATTTTTATATAATTTAAGTAAAAATATCATTCATGGGGGTCTATGGAGTTAAGGGAATTGATGAATTGTAGAGAGTCTAGAGACTATCTACAACCAAGTATGTAGAGGATCTCTACTCATAAATAGAACATTTTACAAATGTACTTGATAGATGACCATGTAGTTATGTTGTATTTTTTTGGTTTGACGAGGAAACTTACCTACAATCCTTTGGACCATAGGTATCAAACCCCCGAAGTCGCTATAAGAGGTAACCCCCCCCCCCCCCGGCCCCTAGTGCACGGCCTAGGATATTTCACGAAACAAAATTCGTTTGCGTACACCCTAAGAAAGTCAAACCCGAGACCAAGAGTACTACTTATATGCAGATTACCAAATCGACTAGACCTGGCCTCTTGGGTATGTAACTATATTGTATGACACTATATATTTGGTAAATGAAAAATCCTATAAATTTGATTTGCAAAATGAAGTGGGAGCCAATGATGCTGGGGGGGGGTTAATCAAGTAGAACTCAAAATTAGAAATGAGATAACTTGTGAGATAAAATTTTAGTGTTTTTGTCTTTAGACCCACAAGTTTACCATGATTTATGTTTAAACCAATTACTTTTCTTTGTAGCTTTAGACCCAATCAACTTTATATATTTATCTTGAAATCCAAATTCTGAAATACACCTCACACTTATGTGGTTCCCCCCTTCAAAAAAATTTAAAAATCCAATTCTACCCTTCTAATTTAATTCTCTCACACCTAATCTGCTCTCTTATTTCCTTCTTCAATTATAATAAACTCATAAAATACTGCTCAACTTTGTTAATGCCTAAGGTTCAAATACTAAATTTTGGTGAGAATTTGTCTTCTTGTCATATTAAGATGCAAATTCTTTCAATTCCTCAACTCTTAATTGTGTAGCATAATTCCACAAAAGCATTTGGAAAAATTATTGTATTTATTTATCAGTTTCTTCATCAAAATTTTTTACATGATTATTCATGATACCTCACGATTGCTTATTACAATTAATAATAATTAATAATACTAAAAATAAAAAATTTATTTTGATTTCATAAATTTGAGTTTAATTTGTTGTGTGAGAGACATGGAGAGTTTTGAGGAGATATGGGGATATTTTAGGGTTTTTACCTCCTAAAGCTATAAATACAATATACTCTAATTATGAATTATACTACTTGGGTTTAAAGACAAAAGGAGAAAGCTCATTGGGTTTAAAGTTACAAATAAAAGTACTTTGATTTAAACAATCAGGGTTAGGTCTAAAGATAAAAATCTCTAAAATTTTATAGTGTTAGTCAACTAGAACTAGAACTAGGATAAAAATATGTGTTAGCCAATTAGAACTAGAACAAAATTAGAACTAGGATAATGTATAAAATTGCCCCTTTTTTATTTCGCTATACACAAGTGAGAGTTCTAGGGTTTGTTTAACAAAACACCTAAAATTAAGTCAGGACCAGTTTTAGCCTAATTTTATCTAAAATCTTCTACTAACTTTAACCATATTTGTTATCATGTGAACATTTTACCAAGGTTAAAAGTTTAACCACATATAAGGATAAACTTTAATTGAGTGAAGTGACAAGATAAAAAACAGGGGTAGGGGGTGGGGGAAGGGTCGGGGAGTTTAGGCTTGAACCGTTTAACCATGTGCAATTATACATAACCCTAAAATATTTTAAAACTTAACCAAAAGCCCTCAAAAAATTACAAATATCCCCTTGAAAAATAGAAAATTACAAAAAAACCCAACAATTCTAAAACTACAACAAAACCCTCAAAATTTTCAAAAATTGTAAAAACATCTTAAAAACTCAAATCATACAAATAATACTAAAAATTACAAACCTTACAAGAAGCCCCTAAAAATTCTAGAATTTATAAAAAAAACACCCTAAAATTTTGAAAATTACAAAAAAAACCACAAAAACCAAATTAAAAAACAAATTGAAATTTTCAAATCTAAAACATTATAATGAAAAGCAGGAAAACATAAATAGCTCTAAAAGTTTTTTTAGAGTTTATTAAAAATACTCAAAAATTTTAAAAACTTGCAACAAACACCATATGAATTATAAATTTACCATAAAACTAAATATTTCAAACATAAAATAATAAACTAAAAATTAAGACTTCTAAACAACACCCTGAAAAATTTTGAATTTGTAAAAAATACCTTAAAATTTTAAAATTTAGCAAAAATATCCTCAAAATTTTAAAACTTATATAAGAAGCTTGAAAATTTAAGACAGGAAATTGAAAATCTATGAATTGCAAAGAGCCCCCCTAAAATTTTAGAATCTGTAAAAAGCCTTAAACTTTCAAAGTTGCATTAAACACCATGAAAATTTAAAATTTACAAAACAAATTTGTAAATATTTCAAATATAGAAATACTACATTGAAAATCTTGGAATTACAAATAACCCCCTAAACATTTTAAGATTTGCATTAAAAGCCCTAAACCTTTTAAAACTTACAAAAACACCCCTAAATTTTTAAAATTTGTAAAAAGAGGCTGAAAATATCAAACTAGGAGCAATACACTAAAAAAACTAAGAGTTACAAAAAGCCCTTGTAAATTTTTGATATGCAAAAGACACCATAGGACTTTTGAAAGTTGCAAAAAATAGCATAAATGCAAAATTTTCTAGAAAATCCTTGAAAATTTTTAACCTACAAATAGTAATTTGAAAATCTAGGATTACAATCAACTTAAAATTTTCAAATTTATAAAAATACCCTAAAACTTTTAAAAACTACAAAAAACACCCTATAAAAAATTTGATGCTTACAAAAAACAACTTGAAAAGATAAAAAATTACATAGTGGTGTTTTCTTGTAATTTCAAACTTTGAGGGAGCTTTTAGCAATTTTAAAAACTTTTAGGTATTTTCTATAAAGTTAAAAGTTTTTAAGGGGCTGCTTGTTATTCTTATATTTTCAGCATACTAGTTGTAGGTTTGAAGTTCTCATGGTAAAATTTCAAAATTAGAAGATATTTTTTTACAACTTTTAAAAGTTGTAGGGATTTTTTTGCAAATTCCAAATTTTTTAAGGGGCTATTTATAATCCTAGTTTTCAATTTACTATGCATAGGTTTGAAGATTTTTCTGTAAGTTTTAAATTTTTAAGAGTGTTTTTTAAAACTTTTAAAAGGTATAAGGTGCTTTTTGCAAATTTAAAAAAACTTAGGGAGCTGTTTGTGATTTTTATATTTACTGTGCTTTGTATTCATTTTTAAAACTTCTAGTTTTAAATTTTGAAATTTCATGTGTTTTTTATAGTTTTTAAGTTTCATAGTGTTTTCTGCAAATCCTAAAATTTTAAGGGAGCTATTTATAAGGTTTGAAATTTTATTGTTATTTGTATGTTATGAATTGTGTGGGTGTTTTTATAAATTTTTTTGGGTTGAGAGTGGAGAGATCCTTTTGAGGTTAAGTTTTATCATTACTGAAATTTTATACCAAACATAGGAATCTTTCCCCCCATTAATTTTTATAGGATAATAATTACAATGTTAAAGTTTAACCCTCGTTTCTTTAATCTCATACCAAACGAGCTCTTAAAGTAGTTCTATTTTTTGACCAAAAGAAGAGTCGTCTAAAATAGAACTGGTTTGGGGATCAAATTTTGGTCTATAAAAACAGGGCCAGTTCTGACCCTGTATTTTGTCAAAGAAAAAAAATCATTCAAAATAAGTCCATGTTTAATCCTGGCCTAGTTTTAAATAATTTACGAAAACACCCGTTTCTCAAACTATCCCTCATTTTAGCCAACAACTAGTTGGGAAAAAAGAAGTAAAACTCTCTTACTTCTTTTACCTTCTTATTATTCATATTTCTTTTCTTTTCTTCATTCTCTCTTTCTCTTTCTCTCTATCTCTAATGGTCACCGCCGTCATCAAACCACACCATTAGATTGAACCATCTCTCATCTTACTCCTGTCCTTATATGCTATTTTCTTTTTTTTACTAAATATTATATTTTTATAATTAATTTAAAGTAAAAAATTAATAGTTCTATGATTTATAAATATATTGAAATTGAGATATGAACGACATAGAACCAGAGGAGTAAAAAAAAGAAAATAGGAAAAAATATTTTGTAGACTAATACTATAATAATAATTCAAAAACTAAAATACTATAATTTAGTGTAATAGTTATTAACAATATATTGTAGTCTATAAAGATAGGATAACGTTGGCCTTCTTGTTTTAATGATGTTTTAACAAATAATTTACAACTACTATTGTTTGTCTAGTGTTTATATTTTTATATTTATTCTAGACAAATAATCAGTTGGAGGTTGGAGGAATTGCGCTTCAACGATCATATCCAATGGAGGTTGGCAAAATAGTGGAGTGAAGCAATACAATTTAAGTTAAAGATCCAAGATCAAGCTTCATCCGCAAATTTACCAAGTCGAGCTCATTGAAGACCTTCATCAAGCTTGGGTATATAGTTTATAGTGTTGATAGTATAGGTTTATACTTGTTTGTTAATACTTCAAGCTCATATTAATCACACACATGTATTTGTTGATTTTATCAAAATATAGGTGTTTTTGTGAAAATATTGTTTTATTAGTTTATAGACTTCAATATCACTATATACATCTTTTATTAAGTTTACAAAATAATTTTGTAGAGTTTTAAAACATAGATTAGTCAAAATGTCAAATTTCATGTATTTCGTTTTCATATTTTAGACTATTTTGTAAAATGAAGAGATTTCTCATTTGGGAGGTGCTATTTGAAAACCAGTTTTTATAACATGTTCATTTTCATGTTTACAAGCATTCCCTAAAGTTTTACATTTTTTGAATTTGTTTACAATTTTTAAATCGAGTTTAAAAATCAGATTTTTAGTTTTTAGCCTGAGTATCAGAAATATCAGTTCACGGTCGACCGCGTGTGTCGCTGTGGTCAACCGCGAAAAGTCTAGAGACTCAACCTGTTTTATTAGCTACTCGCAGTCGACCGAACTAGCCTCTTCGGTCGACCCCGAAGTAGTTGTTGCACAGTAACGACTAGTTTCCAGTTATGTTTTTGTGTGGGTTTTTGGTCATTTCCTTGGGGTTTTGGCTAATGTCTTGGGTTGTTATAAATACCCCATGGCATTTATCTCTCCCACCAACCAAGAGAAATGTTTTAAAGAGTTTTACAAGTTTGTTTAAAGGTTTTTAAAAGTGTGTTTAAGAGTTTAGTTTGTGAAGAAATTTTTACAAGGGCTTGAGGAGATAATCTTTGGTGTTTGGGCATTCAACTCATCTCCCTCTCTCTATTGTCATTATAGAGAAGTTCTCTTAAACTCAATTCTAGCTATTTATTGTTTTTGATCTTAATTTCCATAAGCTAGATTTTATATTGAGTTTATAATTGTTTTACTCTTTGCTTACACACACAACAATTGAGCTTATTGTATTTGCATACATTGTATAATTGGGTTGTGGGTTTGTGTGACTTAGAGAGTGAGCCTATATTGTGTTCCCATCCATTGTAGAGAACAAATTTGTTGTATTCAATGTTTAATTTTGAGATATACTTTGTAATACACTTGTACACCAAGAGGAGTGTGTGGTGAGAGATGGGGTCGTCCCAAGAGAAGTGGGGTAGGTGGTAATGCCTAGAGGTAGGTTGTAATTCCTAACACTTGAGGAAAACATGGTCTAGAGACTAACACTTAGAGGGTGTAAAATGTGATTGCAAGAGTGAGATTGTAAAGTTTTCGGTGAACTAAAAAACGTGTTTGAGGTGTAAACGTTATTCGAGTGAGCGTAGAAAACCCGGTTGTGATAGTGAAGATCTCCTCGAGGTGAGGAGCAAAGACGTAAGTCGTGGGGACTGAACTTCGTGATCATATAGTTTATTTGCGTTTGTCATTGGCATTCCTTTATATTCGTGCTTATCATTTATATCGCTTTTTTAATTGCTTGTTGTTTATATTGCCCTATCACTTTAGTAGTTTGCTTACCCTTATGTTACTTGTATATCCTTGCACATATATTTTGTAGAATATCATTCTTGCTAGGATATATTGTTAATTAATTTTAATTAACATTTAAATCAAATTAGATTAGCGAAAACCTTATTCACTCTCCTCTAGGGTTCTTTCCTAGTGGCATTAGGGTCTCAAAGATAAGAAATAAGTACATTCGTAGTAAGTTAGAGATTGCTCTTATTGATGACAAAATGAGAGAGTAGAGAAAGAGAGTAGATTAAGTTGGTTTAGTCATGTACAACAAAGATCTCTTAGCACAAGTTGGAAAAAATGATAACATTAGAGTTAATGGAGTTAGAAGAGCTAGAGGTAGACCTAAAAGGATTTGGATGGAAGCAGTTAAGAAAGATATGATTATCACTAACTTAACGGAGGAGATGCCCCTTAACAAAACGGAATGGAAAAAATAGAATTCATGTAGCCGACCCTAAATATATAGGATAAAGGCTTTGTTGTTGTTGTTGTTATTGTAATTGTAGTCTCACTAAAAGTTATTCCACTACAACAAAACATTATGAAAACTAACTATTAATCAGTAATAATGAGTTTAAAAATATATAAGTTGTAGCTATATCATCAAAATGAATAAATTTTACACTTCTTGATTATACAAATTATTTCACTAGTTATCCCATTTTAGAAAATTATGCCCAATTATTCCACTAAAAGTATTCCACTTTTAGAAAGTTATCTTACTTTAACAATTATCCTAGTTCTTATGAAAAGGCTAAATACCCATATTGGTATTTTAATTCCACACCATTTACCAAGAGGTATTTTAATTAGGTAAAACTGCTTTAAGACATTTTAATTGATTCAACTTACCAACAAGGCCATTTTTCTCGTCAACGACCAGTTTTCCGATAAGAGCTCGTCACGTGCGTGGCACGTGATGACTTAAATTGTTTTTTAACTGCTGATGTGGCACGGATTTCCTGACGTGGATAAAACAGTTAAGAGAATAAAAGAGGGGATTCAAGCTGAGATTGAGTGAGATTAGAAACTAGGGTTTATCAAATTGGGACATTCAAGCTGAGATTGAGTGTGGAAGAGAAGATATTATGTCATCGTCATCAAGTTCAAGCTCTCGTTCTAAAGCAAGTAGGGTCATTGGAAATTTAAGTTCACATGTAAGTATTAATCATGGTTTGAATGCTTTGGCAGGTATTAGAAGGTGGAATGAGGAAGCAAGAATGGTTGGCATGAAAATTTATAAGTGTGGAATGGATTGTGGGTATTATACATCATTTACAGATGAAAATCCTGCGAGAAGGTTTTATAAATGTCAGAATCCTAATGGTGGCTGTGGAATATGGGAATGATTTGATAAACCTATGTGCAATGTCTCTTATACTCTATTTCCTATTCTACGAGATGAAATACTTAACTTGAGGAGTGACTTGAAGCTCAGGGGTAGGCAGATTCAAAGAGTTGAGGCCGAAGTGAAGGCTTGCCATGTTAAAAATGTCAAGTTTAGAGACCAGCTTCAGGTTTTATGCGATGAGAACGCTTGCTCTATGGAAGAAATATCAAAATTAACAGATGTGAGATTCAGATTAGAGGGTTTACTTCAATTGGAGAAGAGGAGGATGATGTTGTTCAAGAGAGGAAGTTTAATATCACTTTTGTTTGTAATAGTTTTTATTTGCGTATTTTTTGTTTATGGACATGGACATGTAATGTTTAAGAGCAAATTGTATGGGTTATTGAATTTAATGAGAAGAAACATTGAACATGAAGATCTGTCGCTGTTTAAGAGAAAATTTTGGCATGGTATACCCTGTTTTCATAAATTTTCTTTGTGAGTAAACCTGTACAATATAGTTTTCCTGTGACAAAGCATACTCACAAGTTTAAGTTCATGCCCAGAAGCTCATGTTCACATTAGACAATCAACATACTAACCAGTAACCACAAGCTGTGTAGAAATACACATTGCAAAATGAACATAACCAGATTTTCATGATCACCATCAGTTTAACTATTTGCACATAGTCACATTGCACAAGAGTATGTGTTTGTCATGTTTACAGTCACCATCAACAAGTAAAAAGTCATTCAACTACATAAAGTCTACATATTACCAAAAGCTACACTATAATTACATATAATTACAACCCACTATTATGTGCACATGAAGCCTGTGTATGCTCTTCTTGGTGTACATCCTGGGTTGAAATTGGAGTTGAATCTTGTATGATTGTTGCTTGAGAGGCACTTGGATCTCTATAAGCTATTTCACCATGATCACCATGCCATAGGCCAAAACCCTCTGGCATAATGACTTCATTATTTCTTCCTCTGCCTCGGCCCCGTCGTCTATCATTCCTTCCTCTAGCATTTTGAGATTGAGCTTACGGAATACATAACAAATTCATATATCAGTGAAAACCATAATTCTATCAAATCTAACAAAAGACAACAAATTTTGGGTTTATCTTTCATTTAGATCAAACTAAATACGTGATTAACTTATCCTCTTCAAAACCACCAAAAGATCTCATAAGTATAAAGAGAATCAAACCTTCGCATCGGCTTCAACCCGTACCAAGTCGTCATCCTCCGAAAATCACCTTCTGCATCAACTAAGGAACACCATCACATAGAATCCCTGCAATCTATCTCCTTCAACTGCCTCCTCCACGATTTCTCACTCTCTATTTCTCCCTCTCTCCCGCGTTCAAATTCTGAAAATAAAAGAGGCGAATCTGTCCTATTTTGGGTGAATTGGGATTTTTAGAGGGTTAATTCCCGCATTTAAACACTGTCACGTCAGAAAATCCGTGCCACATCAGCATCTAAAAAACAGTTTAAGTCATCACGTGCCACGCACGTGACGAGCTCTTGCCGGAAAACTGGTCGCCGACGAGAAAAAGAGCATTGTTGGTAAGTTGAATCAATTAAAATACGTTAAAACATGTTTACCTAATTAAAATACCTTGTTGGTAAATGGGGTAGAATTAAAATACCAATATGGGTATTTAGCCCTTATGAAAAAAATTTAAGGTGACTAACCCCCCTAAATTGCTAATTAAAATAATAACTTCTCTTCTCACCTAGTTTTCGCAACAGTTATAATTTATGTTAAAGTTCTTTGATGCCAGTTGCACTTGTCACTAACAAAGTCATGTCTACTCGTTGATGAAGCCTCAGATTAAACTGAATCCTGGCTCTGTTTGGGAAGGAATCATTTAGGCCCACTACTTGAAATTTGGGGTTATTTCAAATACACATCTAATGTTTGGGCTTGGACTTCAAATCCAATATATTTTACAACATAGATTTTAAAGCCCTGAATGGTCTATACCTCGGATTTCGGCTTGCGATCCAACCCTTGGTATTTGTCAAATCTCAACCCCGATTCCTCCTTTCTCAAAATCGCGATCGGTGTCTCTCCCTCCCTCCCCGATTCTTCCTCTGTCACAAAAAAAAAAAAAA
>BQKN01000551.1:130779-144799 GCA_022839385.1 Asparagus kiusianus
CCCCCCCCCCCCCCCCCCCCCCCTCCCTCCCCTCGAGCCCTAATCCCCCCTCTCAAGAGTCTGCTGCAAACCCTAATCGGACTGTTTGATCTCTTGCTAGGGTTTTCATCTCCTCTCTCTCCCCTCTCTAATTGCTGGTATGCATTAGGGTTTGATGATCTTTTTGGGCTTTTGACTATTTTCGTAGCAAATATTAATTCTTTTTGTTAACGGTTGTGGATGATTGCAATTCTAGGAAAAAGTTTGGGGCTCTTTGTTCGAGCAAAGGGAGCTTCTCTAGTCTCGAATCTCAAAGGTATAAACAATATTTTTCAATCATGATTTAGTTGGTTGAGTGACCTTAATCATCTACAAAATTTTTGATAATAAAAGTAGAAGGCAGCCTTTTATTGTACCTGATATTTTATGGCTATAGTGAAGTATATTTCGACTATTGCATTTTATGATGACATAACTGAGGATGTTTTCTAGGTACCTTTGAGAGGTTACCCATGCGTTTTCTAGATAACATTAGGTATGGAGCCTGAAGTGCTGCTATAGTTATTTTGGTTTGCTGTATCTACTTCAACTACTTTGACAACAATCCTCTAATGTGCTCATAGTTTGCTTTGTTTTTGGGTGGTTTTTTGGGTCAATTTCATGATAAATCCTGAAACTAATGACAGACAGGCATTTATCATTGTCAAAGCAACTAGTGTTTTCTAATCAATTTTGAGAGTTGAGGGCACTGTGAAATGTTTTCACAATTTATTTTGTGGTTTATGAATTTTAGATTTTGTATAGGTTGGAACTTTGTAGTAGTGAAGTATATATGTTGTTGACTAGCATGCATATTGCCATGTGATATTTTGAAGTGTTCGCATAGTAAAGTTTAATTGTTGTTATTTTTTTATTATTTTCAAGTTGCTACATGACTTCTGTCATATGAAGTGGTTTTAACTATTGCGTTTGATTAAAAGAAGAGGGGTTGAGAGAGAAAGTGGTTTTAAGTATTGCATTTGATTTAAAGAAGAGGTGTTGAGGGAGGGAGGGACGGTTGGAGGGAGGGAGGGGGAGTATATATTTTCTTTAAACATGTATTTCAAATCCAAATTCATGTATAGTAAAGTGTGTCCAAACAATAGATTTGAAATCAAAGCTTTTAAATCCTTGAATTTAATAAAGAGTCCTAACCCCAAATTTTCTTCCTTGATTAGAGTAGGTCCAGAAACAATGTAGATCTCAATGACTAGGGTAAATTTTAATTGGACTTTTTTCCCTTCAAGTTTTACTCATACAATATCTGGTAATTCTTAAAGAATATACGTTAAATTGCTCAGTGCCTTACAAGTTACGAGTATATGTAAGTTATTTTTAATTATACTAGTATGCAATACGTGTATTGCACGTGATGCATATTAAGAAACAAAACGAGTAAAAATCCATAATGTTTTCATAATTATGCATTGAACTTATACACAAGATGAATGCCAATTAACCATTATCTCACAGGACTTAGAATATTATCCATAGAGAATGAACCTAATCAACCATATATATGGTGCGCGTGATAAAAGTGACTGCACAATCAAGAAGAGGTAAGTTGATCTTAAGTGCAAATAACTAATATTCATCATCACATTGTAAACAAGGAAAGTATTCAATTAGCATGGTGATATACATACAATGAGAGTAAGAAAGAGTCAACATGATAGCTTGCAAACATAGCTTTATTGTTGAAAGCCAATAATTAAAAATAAATATATTTCTTACATACAACAAAAAGTTAATGAATTTCCAGTAATATACAAGTTTTCTAGAAGAAACATCCCTTTATGCGTACATAAGATCACATACTCGCATTACCAGCAATATAGTCCCTCAAAGAAGGCAGTTAAATTCCTGCAAACCCCAAAAAGCTATGTATTATTTTTTGGAAGATAAAATATAGTTGCAATAATAAGTACAAATAAAAGCGAAGCAAAATTATACAGTACACTGTCAAAGTTGTACCTCCATATTCAAAGATGAGGTTGTCGGTGCATATCTTTCCACTACTTTTTCATCTTTGTCCACAAAGAACTAAGTGAAATTTCACTTGATGCCATCGTCAAAAAACCCTCATTTCTTTGATTTCAAGAACTTATAAAGAGTAGTCTCCTTTCCTTTCACTTCAACCTATAAAAAATAATGAGTCAGTCACATATAGTTACATGAAATTTTCTTCTAGAACAATGGCAACATAGTGAAAATTTCTATTGTATATTTGCTAAGTGCAAGAGAGATCTATAACTAAGCCAAACTTTAAAGCTAATAATCCTGTCGTGTGAAAATTAACACTTATTTTCTTTTTTTCAATCACGCTACCCATCGAAAACCAAATCTAGTTAGTTTGAAGATATTCACATTCAGAACATCTTTGCAAACTTTGTCGGATTTCATTTGAATTATCTTTCCTGATGAAAGATAATGATATATAGATTATAGACAAGAATATATTTGTAACAATAATAGCTATCTGCAAAGCAAATTAGAGAGCTAAGGGCAGAAGAAAGTTTTCATGCCCATGCAAAGCACGAGTTGTTTTATAACTTTACTTTCTTAAACGTGTAAGCATATTCATTAATAAAACTCATTACTTAAGAATCGAACTAATTGCAATCAGGAAATAATGATAATTATGTACCAATAATCATTAATCACTGAATATTACTAACAACCAACCCATAAACTTATTACTATCATTACCAAACATGAATATTACTCATAATCAACTCACAAGCTTATTACTATCATTGTTGTAAAAAGCGGCTAATCGCGGCGCAATAGCGCCGCGAATAGCGGTCGCGGGGCTTCTCCGCCACGCTTCAGCTGATAGCGGTGTTGTTAAGCGGAAAAAGCCGCTTATTGCTCGAATTGCGCGTAATAGCGCCTTTTAGCGCTAAAAAGCGCTTAATAGCGCTAAACCCCGCTACAGCTATAACAAAAATCTCCCCCAACCCGACCCGAACACGACCTGTATCCATTTCATTTAACCCCCTTCGCCTGTGATTCCCGAACCCAATACTCAAGATGCCCTAGCCGCCTCCCTCCCGCCTCTCCCGACTCCCGCCTCTCGCCTCTCTCCCGATTCCCGCCTCTCGCCTCTCTCCCGATTCCCACCTCTCGCTCTCGTTCACCAACATCGACGACTTCCTCACCAACAACCACTCCCGCCTATCGCCTCTCTCGCCTCTAGTCAAAGTCGACTCCGTCACCAATAGCGACAACTTCCAGATTCGTGGACTGATCGACTCGCCTCCGATCAACGTCGAATTTCTCACTTCCTCCGGTTAGTGCTGTAACTCTTTACTTTTTTTTTCTTTTTTTCCATTGTCTCAAAGACGAAGGCGAGAGGAGAGAGCCCTAGCCCAGGGTCGGATGGGTTTGAAATGGATTGGAGAGAGGGGGCTGGTATTGGGTATTTGTTTAGTTTATATATAGAGTTTGTTTTCAAAAGGTGGAGGAAGAAAAGTTTTTGTTATTTAATTAGGATTTTGGGAGAATGAATGTCGTGAGTACTATTGGGGGAGAGGCAAAGCTGATTTGTGATGAGTTGACTGGCATTTGTGATGAGTTGATAACGGTCTTTTTATTAAACAGATATATTTTTTCATTCTTTAATATTTATAATTAGTCCTTTGTTAATATTATGTAATTATTACACATATATTTCATGTTTAGGCATCAATTATGCATTTGTAGAATTTTTAGATTTTTATATGATTTTTCTTATTATTTAGAATATTTAAATATATTTATATTTGACCGCTATTTGACCGTGCGTTATTTGCTGCTATTTCGCCGCAATAGCCCGAAATAGCCTTAGCGGTACCTCGCCGCGACGCGACACGATCCGCTATCAGCAACCTTGATTACTTTTATTACCGAACATTAAAAGTTCATAAAATTCTCCCACATCAGTAACAAAAAGATCTATAATCCTACAAATTTTATAAAAAAATTCCCTAACAACGAAATCCTTAAGTTACCAAACTACCTAGTAATCCTCAAGTTATCCAAGTCAATGCCAATAATTGGAAAAATTGCCAAACAATTTTTAGTTCATAGCGATTTTGATTATTGTTGAGATTTTCTCTGGTTTCGGAGTCTTTTTCTTTTGATGCAGCCACTGCATTTTAATCTCTTGTGATTCCTATTAACTTTATGGATAAAATTTATTGCTTCATTACTTAGTTCTAATACCAAAGAATGTTTTTTTGTGGTTAGCGGACTAACTTGGAAAGATTTTGGACATTAAGTTTTTCTAAAGAAAAGATGAATGTATAAAAAATTATTGGTTAAACGAATATTTTTCAAACTGAATCAAAGTAAAAGTCTTCATCTGAGCAACTTTTAATACACGTTTAAATATAAATAATTAAATAGAATCCTAACAGTCAATTAATGTATTTGCTTAGTTTCATTTCATTGCTACATGGGTTGGCAGTGGATATTGGGTCAAAATGGATGCAAATGTATCGAATATGTTCTATATGAAAACCTTTGTTTACTCATTGGTAATAATACACAAAATGATTTGACTATTATCACATCATCCCTTTTTTCAGGTGAAGATAACATTGTAACACACTTGGGAGTTTGACGTAATGGATGATGGAAAGAAGTTTGGAAGAGGTAATAACCGAGTTTCTACTAGGATTCGATTGACATTTTTATATTGATAGGTTATTGCATTGTTCATGTATTAGTTTATTATTTCTTGGTATGGCATTTTAGTCTCATCACTTGTATTCTTTTCTTTTCATGACTGAAATGGGTATATTGTGATAGCTCAACAGGTGAAGACTCGAGATACGATCTGAAGCCAAACTCATGTAGTTTGATTGTTAGAAAGTAAGGGGCCGTATAACACGATAATGACGGTGATAATAAAAGACTTTTCCCAAATCTTTGAAGTGCATGTCTGTTTCTCCATTTTGCTTTGCATCTCTGTTGAATTAGTAGTACCTTTTAACCATCTCAATTCATTTTTACTTAGACCCTATTCTTAGATTCTGTCAGACTTCTAAATTGGTGTGCTTATTTATCTCCTGTGTGCATTTCCAAATCATCTCAACCTATTTCCCTCTATTTTGTTCTGTTGACGCTATCCCTAACTTCTTCTGGATACAGTCATACTTAATTTCTGAACTTCTAACCTATAAAACATTGCTTGTTATGTGGTCTATTTATATATATAAACTAATGAAGGAGTTTGAATTGTATGTGTGTGTGCGCGTGCATGACACTTCTACACCCAGCAACCCATGCCCCACATCTGCACCTACGCCAGTACCCACCCACACTGTTATATTTTGATTTGCCTAAGCACACTGTTAAATTGAAATAACTAATCTCCTGAAATTGTTATTTTGCTTAAACATCAATTTCTCAGCTAGAAACATGATACCCTTGGCTTAACTAAGCTCGATGCTCTCCAACAAAATTTTGTTTTTGTGTTCACGCAGAGAGGGAGGGAGGGCACCACAAATTGTCTATGATGAAAACACATATTGTTGGATAGCATCGAGCTTAGTTAACCCAGGGATATCATGTTTCTAGCGGAGATATTGATGTTTAGGCAGATTAACAATTTCAGGAGATCAGTTATTTTAAGCCAAGGGTTGTATAATCTATGTTAAAGTGGTTATTAGTTGGTCAATGTAGTAGCATATGTCAGCATGACTTCTTGAGCTTCATGTCTTTGCTGATTTTAGATTTCGTTTGTAAACTTGGTGTTGAGTCCGTGAGCTTCATTTGTTTGCTAGTTTTAGGTTGTGCGTGTAAGATTTGTCATGACTCTATGGACTGGACTTCTATGTGTTGTATCGGAAGTTAGTGTTTTAATTCTAAATATCATTGATGTTTCAATGTAACTTAAATGTAGGAGATTGACTTCTCAAAAATTTTGACGTTTGATCTTGTTAAAATTGGCCGACTTTCAATGTTTCACAGTGATCTGATTACTAATGTTCTCTCAGAAAGGTCGTGGGCTGACTTTTTATCAGTATAAGTTCTAACAGGCCACTTTATAAATTGCCAGGACCTAGGGAGCTTACAGGTGCTGTTGATCTTATAAGTCACTACAAGTTGGTTGCTCACCATGACTTTTTTTGCAAACGATCATTGCCCTTGTCAATTTCGGATACACACTACCTTCATAATGTTGTGGGAGACACAGAAATCAGGAAGGGAGAAGGGATGGAGCTAGATCAACTCTTTCAGACTGCTCCATACTTGAGGGAGACAACAGCTCATATACAGCCTTTTGACTTGGACTCTCTCGGCCAAGCTTTTCAGCTGCGGGACGCAGCCCCCATTGATTTGCCTTCGGTATAAGATCGAGCGTCACATTAGCTATCCGTGATTTTCTTGCTATCAGCGTTAACAGGACTAAGCCCATGTCTATGTATTTTCAGGCAGAAAAAGGGATACCTACAATTAGTGGGAAATCCAAAAGCAACTCCAAGGACAAGGAGAGAAAACATAAGAAGCACAAGGATAAAGACAAGGACAAGGACAGGGAGCATAAGAAGCATAAACATCGTCACAAAGATCGGAGTAAAGATAAAGATAAAGAGAAGAAAAAGGATGGTGATCACTCAAAGAAGCATCACGATAAGGTATTTGCGTGCCTGTTTTTCTTTCGACATTTATAGTTACATGTAGGCACCGTTGAGTTTTTCTCATTTTATTCTAACTTGAACTGTTTTCTTTTTTTAGAAGAGGAAGCATGAGGGTAGTGAAGATCCCTTGGACATTCACAAGCACAAGAAGAGTAAGGTAGAAGACTACCCTTTATATGAATAGTTCCATTGCAGCTGAACTGCCCAAGGCCTTTGTGTATTTGATTCTTTCAGCTGTCATAAACCACCAACTTTTCTGGGTTCTTAAAAATGCAACCTCCATTTTTTTATATTATTTTCAGCATAAAAGTTTGAAGGTTGGAGAGGTCGGAGGATAAAGATCGCATTCCTTTCAACTTATCTGCTCATTCAATATTATGTCTTCAAAAACGTTGGAAGTGATGTTGCATTTTTTTTCTCGTCTTGGAGGCAAATTCTTGAGGTATAAGCTCTTTTATCTTGACCTGAAACTTTGCTGCATTCATAGAATTGTATTTCTCTAGTTCTTTAGTTATGCATACGGTAGAAAAATGTTTTGTTCTTTTGATAACATGTGCAAGGTTCCCACTTGAAACTTGTTAAAAAAAATATTATTCAATATTACTCAACCCTTTTTACTTTTGACTGTAGTTTCGTTATTTCCTATACTATAATCGTGACAGTCCACCAGTATATTTAAAGAACATATTAAGACCTCCATTGGCATTGAAAAACCTCTTTTACTTTTTACTTGTGGTTCAGAAAATTGCCTGGAACTTGACTAGGTGTCTATCATATTGAGACCTTAAGCTCCCTGTCGTTCTTAGGGTTGTGTTACCTGAACATATTAAGACCCGATAAAGCCGATATTTAGAGCCTCCCTTATCGGCTGATAAGTACTATCGCCGATAACTCACCGATAAACCCCAAAAAAACGATAAACGATTAAAAATCCTACTTATCCTAGCAGAAAACTCCCAAATCCGATAACTCGGCGATAATTTCGGATTATCGGTCGATATTTAAAACCATGCAAGAAACTACACAATATAGCATGTAACTAAGATTGCAACAGAAATATATGGTTATAAATAAAAATATCTCCTAAAACACAGAGTACAACTACATCTATCTCATTGTTTTAAAGGCAATGCGCCTTAGTGCCTCAGGCGCTCAGGTGAGGCGATCTTGTAACTTAGTGCCTTGTGTATTGCCTTTTGTGTATTGCCAGGCGATGGAGGTTACTAAGGTGAGCACCTATTGGGCATCTTAAGAGCTCGCCTTGGTGCTTTATGACCTCACCTTGGCACCTTAGGCCCTTGCCTAAGGCATGTGATGCAACATGCGAAATGTTTCTTTGTTGCAAAATTTTGAGGGTGCGAAAGATGTCCGATAAAGTAAAGTTTATTTTTATTATTGAATTATTATGTTTCTTTTTCCTTGGTTGATTTGTTGCTATTTTTTGTTGTAATTATTATTTATATCATTTTCAAGATATGCCCCAATTTGAACCTAAAATGCAAAGTTTACTGCTTCATTTTCTCTGCTAGCAATTATTATTTAATATTATTATTCAATTTTTGTTAGTAGATGGTTTATAACTGATTAGATTTGTGACTTTGAAAATTTGGCCGTGATTAATTTATCTTATAGCTATTTATTGATATTTGCATATTATTTGTAATATTTATAAATTATTTTAATATTTATAGCCTTGGTTCACCTAGGCGATCACCTTTTTTGGTGCCTCTTGCCTTAGGCAGCATAGGACTTTATCACCTTGACCTCGCATTTTGCTTTTAAAACACTGATCTATCCACAAAGGAAATATAGTAAAAAATACAAACATAGTATGAAGAGATCATATGTGGCTCGAAGGAAAGTTTGAAACAAATAAACTACCTAATATAACTAAAGCTGAAAGAAACTAAGAAGATAGAACGGTGATTACTACCGCTGGGTTTGTTCAGAATACTCTCAATCATGCGAAGAAAGAACAGTCCTCAAGTCTGGAGTACGCAAACTCTAGGGGAGTAAGAAATTCCCAGCATGCATGCAAAATGAAGAAATTGTGCACATGTATGTGTATATGACAAATATGAAGAAAAGATAAAATCTAAATTAAAGGCGACCAAAATTAAAAATACTAACTGTGGATATCATGTAAAACACGACCACATATCAATCACACTAGCACATTATGTTTTATTTGAACTAGAGAATATTTTCATGTATATAAGTCAGTTTTCTCATAAAACGTCTCAGAAACACGGCTTCATGTTAGGTATTGGCCCTTAGCCCTTATATATATATATATATATATATATATATATATATATATATATATATCATTCTCCCTTTAAAAGAGGGAGTACTAGAAAAACTTTTCCTACCCCAAAATATCCTTCATCTATCATAAATATAACAAAGTTATCCCTTTTTTCCTGTTACGCAGAAATCAGAAAATCATGAGCCCTAAACCTTCGTTCATTTTATTCTTCATTCCGTCGGTTACGACTTCGCTCTGGCAACCATTCCATCGGTTACGATTTCGCTTTGACAACGTCGTCTCCCCTATCTTGTTTCATCAATTGCAAAAGATGATTATTATTATCCTCATCATCACCAAACCTTCTCTGCCATCATCTCCTCAAATCCAGATTTTAGGCGTCGGTAAGGATCACGAAGGAAACTCATTGACGAAGTTTTTTATCAGAGAAAATATTCGGATATGATTTGATCCTCTTCTAATTTTGCTTATGATTTTTAAATTTCTTTCTCTATGCGCTTTATTTCTTGATTATTAGATTTCAAATAACATTAGCTATGGTATTTTCATATGTGAATGTTCTTAGATTTTCTAAATTTATTAATTCCATTCTGAAATATTCGCATACAACGCCATTAAGGATCGACAAATAAAAAAAACGTAATTCATCAATTGATTCATTGCATTTTAGAATTAAGACTAACACCAACCTAATTTTTTGGTCTAAAGCCATTTAATTTCTATGCATTAGAATTTAGTTTTTATTATTGTACTGTAATTATTTTTTATGGCAATTAATATTTTTCTAATTTCATTAGTTTTCATAAAGTATTTATAGGATTATGTTTAATAAGATACAATTAACCGAGAGCATAATAATTGTATAATGACACGATCTGACCTCATGATAATATTCAAAATTACATTTATTACTGTGCTTGAAGCTACAACTGTTGAAAACATAACATACAACGTAGTGGAAATTACATATTATGTAGATTAATCAAAATTGAGTAAAATCTAGAAGAGTACCTGAAACGCTTTCCAAAATTCTTCGATAATCTATCCCAAGATCAATACGAAATAGCTTCCTTAAGAGAAAAAACATCCAACTGAAATCCACCCGTCACCGAAGAGGAGCAATACTGAGAGATATAACTGAAGATGTCATGTATGCTCGTACCACTTATATACATTTTATATTCTCTGTCCAGTTCCCTTTTATTAAACCCCGTATTTTATCCGTTTATTAAAATGATTGTGCCTGAAATGTCATGCACTAACCACAGGGTTACCTTGGACGGCCTCCGTTAAATTATGAAAAATAACCATGGTCTCGATCATGTCTAATCAAAACGGATGTATCGTGTTGTCGATGCTATAATAGTAGTAGTAGTAGTAGTCAAGAGAAAACCTCATACCGGGATATCGATGTCGAGGGTGTAGCATGCTATGATAGCATGCTTGTAAATCACATTTTTGACGGAAGGCGTCTTCTTGCGTGGTGCATGGTCGGTCGTATTGAATATCGCTAGGTCATCAATCTAATATCATCACACAACATAATTTAACTTCGGAAAAAATTATAGTTTGAAAACGAGTGTCAGGTTAAACAGATCTTTGTGCCTGGTTTAGGTTCATGAAGGACCCAAATTATCTAGTTGAAGAAATGATGAGCAAGGGATCCGATCCCATGACCTTAGACAATATAGATAAGCCATCTGACCACTAGACCAAGCACATCTTTATGAAATAAGCTGCTGTAGAAACTTTTATAACATCCAATTTCTGATTTCTAGAGTAACCTTTAAAAATAAATATTTAGAAGCAGTTTGACAATAAAAGATTAAAAAAAAGAACCATAAAATACCTAATTGTACAAAACTTGGCCGAAAATAAATTTAATAATAACACAATTATGCAAAAAATAGGATAAGCTCATTGGAACTAATTCTTTTGTTAAAACTATTGGAACCTTAGGGAAAATATAATTTGGCTACTCTAGTAGCTTAAACTTTTGTAAGAATAAGATCTTTCAACATCGAAGGATATTTCTTGAAAAATTAAGTGTAGACTAGAAACCCTCAAGTTATAGCTATCGTTAATTTTGTAAAAGAAATATCCGTTCAAAATATGAGAAAACTTTCTAAAGATTTATAACTCGTATTTTGAAATTTTTAGAAACATGTAGTTACAACAAAATTCATATTTTCCAGCTGTGTGATACTTTGAAAAAATAATACTATCAAATTATTCTTATGTTCTAAACCATTAAGGAAAAATAAATAAATATTCTATAAAGACTCAACATAACTTTATCTATATATACATGAACCATAAAATATGATCATTAGCTTTAAAAGCTCAACCAAAATGTCACCTCTTAGAAACTAACGCCAATAAACATCCTAATTCATATAGCAATGGTGAGCTGCACAAAAAAGGAGATTTATAACTAACTACCAAACCACGTCGCCATGTAAAAGCCTGGTGGAGTCATATTCATGAAAAATTCTCTCGGTAAAGCATAGCAATAATTTCAACTACCTAATGCTAAGAAGATAAATTATCATCATACTCGATAGATAGACGTTTAATGTCTAGTGCAGGATCAAGTAAGGTCAGAAGGTATTTAAAATCTCAATACTAGGAAAGAAATGGCAAACTGATCCTCGCATGAACCTTAGGGATATAAACTTCCAAGTGAAAACCAAAAAATTCAAAGGAAATGAAAATATGCTTGCCTCAAAGAGTAGATAATGAGGACAAGAAATGACAATATTTGATTAGTTGATATATTTTTAAATTTTGAATTTTCAAATTTCAAATTTCAAAATTTAAATTTCAAAATTCAAAATTCAAAATTTAAAAATATATCAACTAATCAAATATTGTTATTTTTTGTCCTCATTATTCTCCCCGGGTGGGAGAAAACTCGACTCCGTCGAGTTAGCTGCAGAAACTTGACATCTTCAATATACTTTGTCTGCATCTTAATCTGCTATCAGTTATTTTTCTGCATCTCAAATCATTAGCTAGATTGCATTGTAAATTCACCATCTAAAATATTATCAAAATTCACAGCTGTATGGATGAATATATAGAAATGAAGTAAAGTGAAAGAACTCTCATAAATAATAGGTTAGGATCAGGCTTATATCAGTGGACTGTCAATAACATTGTGAACTGTTTAATCACTCAATATTGAAAATAGAACTATGACCAAATCAATAAATGTTGTCATTAATTAGTTCAAGAGTTGGAAAGCCTATAAATATCATGTCAAATCTTAAACAGCTATAAAGAAACTGTATTGGACCAAGTCCAAATCATCTAAAATATCAGCATTAATAGTTTTAAATTATGTCCTGACTCCGTATCATTCATTTCAGTTAACAATGTATTTATTCAAGTTAGATCACTGATTCCCCAATATATGATCAATGCAAATCAAAACAAAATGATGCAATCAACTCGAATGACTATGTATGAAATGCAGACTCGAAAAATACAGTTAATGGCAGATGTAACTCAACGAAGTATCTAACATGCATGACGTCCTCTATCAAATGAAATAATTAGGTGCTTCTTTGTTAAAATACATAAAAATTTTCTTGTCCTAACAATGATAGTGAGGAACATGCAAGCAAATATATGACAGTGTTTTTGTGCGCTTAATATGTGAGAAAAAAGAAATGAAAACACTCGTGCTCAAACTTGTATCCCTAATCATTATAATTTCTCAAAATGGATCAGTGTATGTGTGAGTGATTGTTGGGATAATGCATGGTGGTGGGATATCTAGTATGGTAGTTATTTCACTATGCTTAGTTTGGTATTCGACTTCCATACAGATGTTTGAGTGAATCGATTCAAGAGCCAAATCAGGCACGTGTTGGGTGTCATGTTTATCCGGAAGGACTTCGTTAGGAATATCAACAACGTTTTTAATCAATGGAGTTGGTTTAGAAAGTTAGAATTTCAATTTCAAGAACAACTTCAGGGATAACATTAGTGGAGTCCGTGATCAAAGAGGTAGCTTGGGAAAGAACCGGAGTTTTGTCATTGCATGAAATTTCAATTAACTCCACAATTGCTGGGGTAGTTTCAGAAGAAACGAAAGTGCATGGATTTTCAATTTTATTATCCTGGAATTCCTTCACAGAGTTAATTTCTATCAAATTTACGGCCTGATTAACGGTTTTCTCAATAATAGATTTTGATTCTGTCATATGCGGCTTATTAATTTTAACTGATAGAAGGTATTCCCTTTTTAGTTCGTCAGTCATTTCTTGCCAAGTTAAAATTGGTAACTCACCGCTAATATACCTTAATGTTTCGAATTTGGACCAATATTGGCAGACTGGTCTGATGAGTTTCATTGCCGCAAACTTGATTTTTCGCGGTTTCGTCATGGCATACCAGTCAAAGTATCGATCCATATTCTTCAGCCAATTCAAGAAAGTTTGTGGGCCGAGCTTACCGTCAAAGGTTGGTGGATCAGACACTGGTTGAGGTGGGGGTCGATGAACGACGTACCTATGACCTTGCGGTGGGTATCCATAGCCTTGACTTTATGGCGACGGAGTTGCAACACGAGCCTAGCAAACCTTTCGTTGGTTTCATTCTGGAAATTTGTTAAGCTCTGGGCTACGACACCTATTTGTCTTTTTACCTCATCGAATTTCTTAAGGAATTCAGAAGACATGCTGGACTCACTAACTGATTGACTTGACTCACCTAAGGTAGATCTGTGCGATTAGGCATGCACTAATAATTAACTGGAATGAGTGTGATGCACTGAGAGCTAAATGTGATTAAGCATAAAAATTTCCTAACCTAGAACCATGCTCTGATACCAAAATAATGCGAAATGGGGGAGCGGGTCTATCAGAAACAGCGATCTAATTTGAACAAAGCACCGTTTCGCCAAAAATCATTTTATTCGGTAGGAAATTAATTAAAGCAGTTAATGTGACAGATGGATTTTAACAAGATTTGCAATGATAGTCATAAACAATGCCAATCTCGAATAATTTAATTGCAATATTCATTATCATTGCACAAGTTTTACAATTAATATCAAGTTTTAACAATCACATGTTCAGTTTCTCTCAACTCACAA
>BQKN01000551.1:159799-173230 GCA_022839385.1 Asparagus kiusianus
TTGAGTGATGTTTGGATGAAAATAATATTTTATTAGATGTGATGGATGAGTGGTTAGATGAAAATAATATTTTATTAGATGTGGTGGATGAGTGGTTAGATGAAAATAATATTTTATTAGATGATGTGGATGAGTTGTTGGATGAAAATAATATTTTATTGGATGTTATGGGTGAGTTTTAGGGATGGAAATGGAAGAAATGGGTTATTTTGAGATTTTCACCTTTTCCATTTCCATTTCTTGGTTTTTAGAAAACAAACGAACAGGCCCTAAGGGGCTGTTTGTTTGTCTAAAAAAAGAAGGAAATCAAAGAAATAAAAAACTATTTCTAAGAAAAATTGTTTTGGGAATGTTTGGTTGGTTAAAAAAAGAAGGAAATCAAAGAAATGGAGATGAGATGATGTTAGTTGTCACCTTATTATAGAATGATGTGAGTGATTTTTTAAGAAAACTTGTTTTGATGTTATTTGGTTGGCGAAAAAATAAGGAAATGACTTATAAGAAACCTATTTCTTGTAATAAGTTGTTTTCTTTTGTTTGGTTCATTCTTAAAAATAAGAAAAGAGATTAGATGAGATGAGTTGTCATTATATTATTGGATGATGTGACCCACACTTAAGGAAATCGTTTTCTTAGCTTTTTGGGAGGAAATGAATGAAAATGAAATGTTAATTAAATGAGATGAGTTGTCACCATCTTATTGGATGATGTGAGTGATTTGAAATGATGAGATGAGATGAGTTGAGTGATGTTGTGGATGAATATAATATTTTATTAGATATGGTGGATGAGTTGTTGGATGAAAATAATATTTTATTAGATGTTGTGGATGAGTTGTTGGATGAAAATAATATTTTATTGGATGTTGTGAGTGAATTTTAAGGATGGAAATGGATAAAATTGTACTTTTTGAGATTTCCACCTTTTCATTTCCATTTCTTGGTTTTTAGGAAATCAACCAAACAGACAGAAAGAAATGATCAACTTTCCATTAAAATATTGTTGAACAAATCCAAACTTCTCGTCTAAAATATCAATTTACATATTGTCTCCTTATACTATCCGTACGATGTGACCATTTTGTAACTCCACATTTAAATATTTAACAGATTGATAATGTGATATTATTTTTTAATATTTTCTACAATTCCAAACAATGACTATATTTTCAAAAATAATAATAATAATAATAATAATAATAACTTTGAAGAAACGTAGTCGGAAAATTTGTTAGTACGGAAAGAAACGATTGAGGCATTGAGCTAGTAAAAGAGGAAATAAAAAAAGTATCACGTTTTTTATTCTATTAAATTTTAAATGTGAGCTCACGAGGCCACATTGAGTTCATACACGTAGTATAAAAAAAATAATATGTGTAAATTGATACTTCGTGAAAGAAGTTGAGAGTTTAACTGTAACTTGTGCTGATATTACTCTAAGTCCTGCTAGTTAACCTTTGGTTTTACATTAGTATTGATTTTTCATCATGATAATGTTCTAAGGGTAGAAAGGCCTTACCCGCTAATGTTTCACCTTTATATTTTGTCCTATCAACTTTTATAAACAGTATTACTAACATAAATGGTAACATTGATGTAGCAATGAGAATTAAAGCGGGTGCATGTGTGATAGGGACCTTTCGTTAATGTTTCAACTCTTCATTTTGACAGAGACTTTTCATAGAATACTTCAATTTTGAACAGCCCCTCCGCTTAATTAAAATTCTAAAAATAAAAAAATATCTTGCATGATAAATGGTAGTCATCTACGCCTTGTTTGGAACGTGAGAATGAAGTCAATTGAGAATGGAAGGATGAATGAATGGAACGGAATGTATGTAAGAATGGAATGGTCATTCTCATTCTCTTGTTTGAGTGCGTTTGTAGAATGAAACTAGAATAAAAATCTAATTCTCATTCTCATGTTTGGTATCACTAGTTCACAAGTGAGAATGAAATCTCATTTTCTAATAATGCCCTTATAACAACATAGATTTTTAATAAGATAAAAATAAACATTAATGATAATAACTAAAAAAATTATTTATGCATATGTTATATTAATCTAGGTATGTGTTATACTAATGCACATGTTATCGATCAGGTGTATGTTTCATTTATATTTTTAAAACAATTCTCACTATTTCTGCACATGTTATATTAATCTAGGTATGTGTTATAATAATGCCCTTATACCTCTATATATATTCTAGACATGATATGGTTTTGATAATTTTAATATTTTGACCAATTTCTCAGCGAGAGTTTCCTCTTTTCATAAATATTGGGTCAAATATTTTCCAATCAAAAGTTAGATTTATTGTTGTGCATGAACCACAATCAAACATGTACGTAATGGGTACATATAGTTCTCTATTGTGGGAAAACAATAGCATAAGTTCAAAAAGAATATAATATGTTGGTGAAAATAATAGACTTTAAACATTGGTGAATAAACAAAAAAAATTTGATTGACCAAAAAAAATATTGACATGAAAGAATTTCAATCGGCAAATAATATATAGTTTCAGTTGTATCTGTTTTTATATTAAATTGTGTTGCTCCTATGTTGAGCAATTGTGATATAATAGGCTAATAAAATATGTACCGCTAGTTTTAATATGCTACTGAAATATGTACCACTAATTTTAATCCCTACCCCGCAAAAAATTCCTATTGTTCGAATATAATTAGTAGCTGAGAGAAAATGAGAATACGTAATCAAAAGCCATGATTTTTAAATTTATTATTATTATTATTAGGGGTATAATTGAAAAAAAAACCTAGCTAATTTGATTCCCCCCTTGAATGAGAATGATCATTCCCTATCTTTTCACTTGGAGTGCTCATTCCCACAAAAAGTGGGAATGACCATTCCATGGGAATGGTCATTCCAACATCTAAAAACAAGTTTTGTTTGATATGAGGGAATGAGAAGTAAGAATGACATTCCATTCCACTACATTCCCGCTTACCAAACGGGGCCCTACTAGATGCATGGACGAGAACAATAGCAATGCGATGACAATTTCTTCGATAAATAGTAAACAGTGTTTCAATGTCATGGAATAAATATATATAATAAGATGAATTCAATACTTACAATCAGCTAGTGATGCTTGTTCTCAAGGGTAAACACACTGGATTTATCATTTTCAATTGAGAAATATTTATGCCGGTCAAAATCATTTTATTTAGAGGTTGTTTGGTTGGCTAAAAAAAATAAGAAAATTAATTATAAAAAATCTATTTTCTATAATAGGTTCTTTTATTTTGTTTGATTCACTTCTTAAAACTAAGAAAAAAATATGATGTGATGAGTTATCACCATATTATTAGATAATGTGATCTATTTTGAAAGAAACTCATTTTATATTTTTTTTAAAAAATTAATAAAATTTAACTTTTAATAATTTAATTATCCTATTTTTTCTTTGATTCTAAGAAATCAAACAAACATGCTCTTAAAATTTTAAAAAATTGTGGGGTTGATGTATGATACAAAATTCTTCTCAAAAAGAAAAAAAATGCTACGGAAGTTGCCTTGAACTTCAAACAGTTTTATTAACTTAGGGTTGGATTACTAGCCTTTTGTAATTATAATTAGTATATTATTATTATTATATTATTATTATATTATTATTATCTTTTGTTTGAACAGGATACTAGCTAGTTGGCACTACTTTCGCCCTAGCTAGCATAATGACTTTATAAAGGTTGGTGCATGAATGCATGCTGATGTAAGATATTAGTTCCACATCAGATGTACTTTTCCCAGGACTCTGTTCTGAGAGGCTGTTTCTTTCCTCTATTTTATAAAAAAAAATGAGAACACGTAATAATGATGTTATCGTAAATAATAGATTTTTATAGATTTTTATAATATGTATTTAGTTCAAAAAAATTATAAAAACATTTTCTATATAAAGCAGAGAAAATTGTATTATTTTATAGAAATCAACTTCTTCTCTAAATAGACAGAAATTGTAAGGAAATCTGACGCATATATTAAAAAATTAATTAAGTATACAAGTATCGTTTCCATGTGATTTCCCATAGGCATTGTTTAGTAAGCTATTTTCTATAAAGTGATATTCAACCAAACAAAAGAAAAACAACAACATATTTTCTATAAATTTAGAAACTTTTTCATACTTTGAACCAAACAAAGTAATAGCAAAAAACAAGAAATATGATACTCTTCGAGTTCTATAAAATTTTCCTACAAATTTTATAAAAATACAAGGGAATCAAATTTTGAGTACTTTTCTTTTTCCTCTTTTTTATAGAAATTGAACCAAAGAACAAAAGCATGTTTAGGAAAGCTCAGACATTCCCATACTGTTTCACACCATAGGACATTAGCTGATGCTGGATACAGGGCATAATATAAGGCTGATAGCTTCAGTTTAGAATTTATATGACAGGAACTAATTAGTTGCTTCAGGTTTGATACACCACCACAGAAATTCAACAACTTATCACGAACTTTCAAGAGTTGCTTCCACATCCATGAATCCCCAACTTTGATTTCAACTTGCCAGATATCTCTATTTTTCAGATATGTTTCATGAAGCCACTTGATCCAAAGAAGCTCTTTGTTTGTATGAATATACCAAAGATTTTTTTAGAGCAGAAGCAATGTTCCATGTGACTGCTGAGAAGATCCCTAAGCCACCCTGAGCTTTCCCTCTACAAACTATGTCCCATAAGACAAGAGGATGCTTGAAAGAATTATCTGTTTTTTCCCCAAAGAAAATTTCTACACAGCATATCAATTCTTTGAAGAACTTTAGTTGGTAGAATGTAGCTTGACGTCCAATATAATTGGACTCCCAAAATAACTCTTTTGATGATCTGAAGCTTCCCCGCATAGGGTAAATGCCTGTGTGACAGCCAATTTTGAAACTGGCTAGTGATCTTGTTGAATAATGGATTACAGTCTTCAAAAGACAATCTCTTGCACACTAGTGGAACCCCCAGGTATCTAATTGGCAGACTTCCTTCAGAAAAACCAAGGCAACTCTGAATAGAAGCTTTAACTAGATCATTTACACCACCATAGAAAATTGCACTCTTACTAGGATTTGCATCAAGGCCAGTAACAGCACTGAAGTGAGAAATATTTTGATTAAGTTTTTGCACAGAATATAAATCTCCTTTGCTAAATAACAGCAAGTCATCAGCAAAAATGAGATGTGAATTCTTTGGTTAGCTGCTCATGATAGACTTCTCACACAGGATAAACTTCTAAGAAGGGGGATTATCAATATCAATAACTGCAAATTATGCTCTGGAGCTGTTCCTAAATGCAGGAATCATCTGTTTTTTGATTGTAGCTTTTCAAGAGATGTTTGGAATAGAATTATGGATTGGATTCATTTTAAATGGAGATCTTGTGACTGGTGTATACTTCTAAACTGGTATAACTCCAGGTTGAAGGGAAATGGACTCAAGCACAAGGTTAAGAGGATGGCATTGGCAGCGACTGTTTACAGTGTTTGGAGAGAAAGAAATGCAAGGATTTTTGGTCAAAATAGCAGGAATGTTGAGCATTTGATCAGAGACATAAAAATTGATGTTCTGTCAATTATTCTCAACAGTGAGCAATCGGAGGATTTTAAGCATCTGATGCTAGCATTGTAACCTGTAACTAGTTTGATTTTGTTCCTGTATTATAATGAGGGATATCTCACATGATGAGTATCATGATGTACCCTATTTCTACATTTGGTAATGAATAAAATCTCTTTTTCATTGACCAAAAAAAATTTAACAATTAGAAAATCTAAGCATTAAGTGGTTTTTAACACTAGAAACTCCTGTGAAATCTTGAATCTAATCATTTTAACCATCTTCGCAATGAATGATCCGATGTTTGGAAAATAAAAATTTTATTCAATTAGTAAGTTAACTCAAGTTCTATCATACATACGGTATGAAATTGTATCGGAGAAATTTTCAAAATAATCCCATCCCAAAATTTAATCTCAAAAATCGACCTAATCCACTTTTATTTAGAGAAATCGATTCAGTTTCTGGCTACGTCAGCATCGTGACCAGAAACTGGATCATTAAAAACAAACGAACTTCTAATTTGTTGGGGTTGGCAACCCTGACTTATTAGAAACTCTTCTAATATGAGAGGGATTAGCATAACTAAAACTATCGGGGTTGCAAAACCCGACCAAAATGGTCAGGACCCATTCATTTGGCAGAGACTTTGCAACCTCTCGCTCCCTTACGGAGGCTAAGGTATTGAAATGGTCGGGGTTCCTAACCCCGACCATTTGGCAAAGAGCACCCAACTTACCTTCTTGCTAGAAAATCTCTTCTGTCCTAGACCAAAATTGTCGGATTTGACGTAAATTTTCCTGATACACATATATCAATCCATAATCAATTTTAATCACAAATAAGCACGTATCTTTATATCTATATAACATCTATAACTAATTTCAAGAACACAAACAACCATGTAATTGACTTACTAAAATTCCAATCATAAACATTTAGTCGAACTAGCATTTCAAATGTAAGCAACATAAAATAAGCAATATAGAAATTTAACAAATATTTAAAACTCTCTTTTTTCCCTTGCTCTACCTCTTCTTCCTCTCCCTCGTCCCCGTTTGCCTTCAACATGAGCTTGGATGATCTTATCGTCTGGTTGCGTATGAATTTGTGAGCGCATGGCATTCTCCTCGACTTGAACCTGCTGTAAACATCCAGCTTCATCATGTGCACGACTTGAGCCCACCCTGGTGTGTCCTCGCAACCATCGATGCTACCCTATGAGTCATTCTTGACATCCATCACGGTTTGCATGACGCGTCTTTCTAAGAGCGGACTGAATCTTTCCTATGATGAGAATAAGTGCATTTCATGTCCCTTGCTCGGTAGTCGATCTCAATGCATCATGTGCAATAGAAGCAACCTCATCGAGTTCTACCTATAAGATAATAACCGGAAAAAGATTATTAGCAAAATAATGATAATAAAAATAATAATCATAAAATAAGTGTATATTTTGCCAATCTACTTACCAACTCCCTCTCAATTGGACCTCTCGGAATGTACACGGTAGGTGCTTTGTTCTCCTGATAAATCTATCCGTGAGTAATCCTCCAATACCAACGTATGTACGCATCTAGTTCTGGTGCGTCACCTCTTTCCATCACTGCAACATCCCAATTCTCAATGTAGGATTAATAAATTATCTCCTAATTTTGATGAGGTGCCCCTTTTCGGGGATTTCGCTCTACTCTTTCGCTCTATTCTTTCTATATGATCTAGAATATGTTGTTTTAATACAAATTATCAAAGCACACGATTAGTCACATGCATTTCAACAATCTTAAAGCATATAATCAGAAATTGGGCATGCCATATATCTTCACAATCTCTGAAAAATATCTGTAGTGAAGCTAAAACCAGTTCATAGGGTATCCACTTGATTTATAAAGAACATTATGAAAATTTACATATTAATAATATATGATGTATTGCTTGAATATAGTTAGATATTATGATTTTATACATGTTCGTCCTTCATGTGAGCAAGCTCATTTCTATAAAAAAAATTATGACCCTTTTGGCAGCTTTGCCAATATCTGGAAACATTCCATCTATTTGATATATAAAGATTTAACATAGATTGAAATAAATGTATCAAATTACATGTAAACATAAATATTAAAAATAAATATTAAAAACTCATATACTTGCATCCTAATGGAATCTGACTAACGAGAACTCGGGCTCCTTCAAATCTAGTGTTTCAAAATGTCATCGCTCCCATGACCATATTTGCAACAAAGTAAGACAACCTTTGAATTTTTTATTTTGCACAAATGCTACTTTTCTCATCTCCTTATAGAGATAAGCTAACACTGCACTCCCCCTGATAATTCTCTACACTCTTCAAGATCCTCAAGAAGTGTCAATCATCTAACATGCACTGAATCCTTAGTTGAATCCAAAAATAGAATAGTATCGATCTTATGAGGAGCTTGACCTAGTAATCCTTCACACGCTCCTATCCAGTTGAAGTCAGTAATACCTGCAACAACATTTTCCATCCACTTTGAGGCCAAGTACAACCCCTACATCCTGCAGAGTAATAGTTGACTCTCCTTGTCATATGTGGGATCTATTTATCTCGGGCCTCTACCGTTCATTCAATGATGTCAAGAGAGACTAATCAAGTCTTACCCATTATAACTGTGAACATTCAAAAAACCTACTTGACGAACATAATATTAAACATGTGGATCTGTCAAATCCTAACTGATCCACGACGGTCCATGGACTAACGCGTCGCTGGCACAAGTAAAGATCCCATGCAAACAGCGGGTGATAAACGTCCTCTGTATGTGTTTGAAGAGAGTTGTACTTTTTATTTTATTTATGTAAGCGAGAAGACTTATAAAAAGACTAATTCTTTTGAATTCATTATAATCGATAAACGTGTAATGGGTTCGATAAATAAACCATTTCGACGCAAATACATTGGCGACCACAGTGAGAGGTTCTTAATCAAAATTATGACTAAATTATTCCGATGACTACTTTTCACCATGAATAATCGATTTTAGGTTATCCTTAAGAATACTATGTGTAGTATCCTTCCGGAACTTTTCTTTGGAATGCATTGAGGTATCCCACCCCAGCTCTTTGGTAAACCTAAATCCAATTGTATTCAGCTACATTGTTGGGTTATCCTTAAGAATATTAAGAGTATTATTCTCCTGGATCTTCCCGTTATTGAAAAATAAGGGAATCAGTTTAACCTCGTATACCCGTCGGAGGATAGGGAGAAGCAGTTTATACTCTTATACTTATCGGAGTCTGGGAAGGAGCCGTTTATACTCATATACTTTTTGGAGTATGGAAAGGAGCAGTTTATACTCATATACTTTTCGGAGTGAACCATTCTCATTCGGCTTATTTCGGCATTATGATGCCGGCGTTAACCAAAGCTTGAATGTTGTTTTTGAGAGAGAAACAAGCCCTCGTGGGATGAAGGATTCTCCTGTAGTACGTCCAGTACTTTGGATCTAAAGTGTTGTTAGCTTCCTCCTGATTCGTAATATGTGGCAGCTTGATTTTGTTATTTTCAAGGAGGTATTTGAAGATAGTCAGAACCTCTTCATCTTTGAAGGAGTACTCTTTTTGGAGTCTCAAATCCGGGGTCCTTCGTTGCTTTTGAGGTTGGTGTTGTGACGTCTGATTAGTATCAACAGCTGGTGCAGGTGCCTTTTCCTTACTACGAGAAGCAAAATTCGAGTTCAGGGGTTTAATCGTCATGTAAGATTGAAGTTTCTAGAGAATATTGCATAGAATATTCTTAAGTATAACCCGACGACCTCCGATGGGTATATAAGGTTAAACTAAGTCCTGAAACTCCTAGGAGTATACGAGTATAAACTGGTCCTCCCCGCTTCAATGCCTTAAGAGCCTAAACTGTGTAGACTCTAGTTAACATATGAGTATAAACTGTGTTAACGTCGTTCAACGCAAATCAACGTCGGTCAAGGCTCTTGATAGTCTCACCAAAACAAGGCTCAGGATTATTCTTAATTCCGAATTAACCCCGGGGAGTTCAATCGTGATTCAGATGCGAATTCTCGATGAAGATAATCAGTTCAACGTCGATTCAACGACATAAGCTAATTCATATATCAACACGCCAGTCTAAGTCTAAGATTTCAATGATGGTTAGACGATAAACACAGTACCGGAAGAATTTTAGCTATTCAACAAAATACCGAATAGACTGAAAGCCGAAGAAATCAAAGAACTGAAGGCTAAGCGTATCATATCCAAAGTATTCCAGGTTCTACTATAAAAGAATGAGACTGAAATACTTTGAAGGGGGTATCTGTAGGCGTAAAAAATTGCCTATAGGTCCTGAAGATAGTTCAAGACGACGAGCTGTCGAGTGACGAACCATCAGATGACGTGGCGATGAGCCGTCGAAATAGCAAAGTGGCGAATCACTGATAACTTTGCAACAAGGCAGCTCCAAATGGCCCGCACGCTCATCAGCCAGCTCCAAGTGGCCTGCGCACTCGTCGGCCACCTCTAAGTTAATGAAAAGCATCAAACGAAACGATGAAGCGTATAAGTCAACGAAATGATGAAATACGCATAATGACAGAACATGAACAAAACAGAATAGCCCCTGGTACCCGAGTCGTGTTGAAACGACTCAGTCAAGGTCGGGGCCGAGCCACCAATTGGTGGCTTGCACAAGGCCGAGCTACCATTTGGTGGCTCGCATGGTGCTGAGCCACCATGAGGTGGCTCGCTCCTAGAAACTCCCAAAACGCATTTTTCGATAGCTTTTAGGATTCTTTCGTTCCAGAGCCTCCCCAATTATTTTGAAGCTATCCCTAAACACGGTTAAGTAGTCATTAACTACGGATAAGGTCAGATCATTAACTCTTATCAGAAAACACTACAACCTAAGCCTACAAATACAAGCCTAGGGCCTTCATTTGTGGGGATCTAAAATCAGAGGGCGAGGTGCTGTCAAATCAAAGAGTGGAGCATGAATTTCAGAGGAGGACTAGCAGATCTTAGTGAACTTTAGTATAAAGAGGAAGCCATTCAAAGGATCTGAGGCCTGTTCCCCCTTTCCTCCGGATCAAACTTGGTTTTGATCTCAAGAAGAGTCGTAATCTCGCTTGGTCGAGATTATTACTTCTACGATTACTTCCTTTGTGAAGTAAGAGTTTTAAATAATCACTCTGTCAAAACCGGATCTGATCCGTGATAGTCCACGGACTAACGTGTCCCTGACACAGGCAAAAATCCTATGCAAGCAACGAGTGATAAACATCCTCTGCGTGTTTTTTAAAGAGATTGCATTTGTTTATTTTTTTCATTGTGTACGAAGATCTTATAAAAAGATCAACTTTTCTCTTTTATTGAATTTGTAATTGATAAACAATTGTAACAGATTCAATGACAATGAAGAAATCAATTTCTGACCCAAACAACAGATAAAGAAAGTCAAAAAGGCATTCAACTAACTTCAGTCTTGATTCTTGTCCTGGGTTATCCCAGCGTATAACTCGGCCCCGATAGGGAACGATCGGATGTAGGGATTATCAGAGGATACAGAGAGGGCTCTCCTCAAATGATGAAGCATCGGACGCTTGCTCCGCAGTCGCCTCAAACGACACCATGTCTAGCACGTCGGGATAGAGTCCATGGACGTAATTTCCGTCACTGGAGCTCTGAGTCTTTTGATGGGTAATGTACCCACAATGAACTCGCTCCTGCTCTTCTGTAAGACGCCAAGACATCCCCTCTTCACGGCCTACATCTTTAAGCGTGCGAGTGAATAATGACGAGAGATCGAGGGAAGATATAACAGACTCTCACCATCTTTATTTAACCACTTCTCATCCGTGAGAGTCAAAACGGCTAGATCTTTAGTCATGCTTCCTCAAAGCCTGAGTGGAGCTTGAGTCTTTAGTGAGAAAGGCATCGGTGATCAGTCGTCGCAGCGTACGACGATCCTCCTCTCGCACAAACTGAGGAATTTCCTCAGGCCCATTCAAATTGAATTGAGGAACTACAGCTATGAGCGGTGCATCCTCAGCGGAGGCGTAAGCCTCACCACTGTGACCACTTGACACATAGGACGAGAACGCCTCTAAGGGGAATTCGACTGAAACAGACAATGCATATTTATTAAACGCAATTTGAAGAATATTTCCAAGGCAAAACGAGGCATTGAACTCATCTCACGAATCCGTGAGATAGAGTCACTACCTTGTAATTAGCGAGACGATTTCAACTGTTGCACACAAGAGGGACAATGTACATTGTTGCGTAACGTGATAATATACCCTGCCCTACGGAGTGCGATACAATATGAGATCGTCCATTTTGCCTGGAGATGTGTTTTGACCAAGAAAAATACACCTTATAAGCGTCGACCCCTATAAATGAGGATATCAGCTCTTCCCAAATACTCCACAAAGGAGAGCAAATGAGGGTGCAATATTCAGAATATTAATTTTGAATTTACAAAAAGCGGTAAAAGCTTAGCCCTAAACGATAAAGCCGCAGGAAACCACTCTCTTACCAGGCTGAGAAGCCGATCAACTCCTCGGAACGTGAGCCCTCTTCGGAGACATAGCTAATTTGCAATAGAAATCAGCCGTTCAGGTAAAAGTTCAAATGCGAGTTATCGAACCAACTCAAAAGTTCATAACTAAAAGGGAAATTACGAATTTAGCCGAAATCCTATAAAAAATTTGAGATTTTCTAGTTAAAATCTAATTAAAACCTACGATATACATACAACCAAGCTAAAAGCCTCGATTCATACCCAAAGACAAAATCAAAAGCACAGTTCACATCCACAAATTAAAATCAAACGGTGACCTCGGTTTTCAACCCCGAATACAAGCAAGGGGTTTGATTCTCAAAGTTAACCAAAATTAAGCTAAGGGATCTCAGTCGTCATCCAAAATTGAAACCAATGTTTTGATTTTCATACGAAGCCAAATCCAAAAATCAAATCAATCCAAACACCTCATACACATCTCAGTTATCATCCAAAAGCTAGAACCAACCTCAGTTTTCAAACAAGAAAGATCATTTTTTATCAAGAATACCACAAGAGGAGGGATTTTACCTCAAAGGAAGAACTGGATCTTGGGGAAAATCACAAAGGGAGCTCAAAACTTTTGCCTTTCAACCAAAGAGGGGCTTCGGTTCCTGTCAACAGAGAAGAGGCGAGTGAGCATGGAGCTGTGGGGAACAAATCTAGAACACACCAAAAATCAAAACCCATGAACTTGAATTAGGGTTTCAAGCATCCCCAAAGTTAAAAGAAATCAAAATTCAAGAGCTAATCACAACAAAAGTGGAGGTATGAGAGTAGTTCTTACTTGGGATCCAACAAGAAAACACGAGCTTGGGAAGAAGAACACGAGTTTGGCAAAGTGAACCCGCGGACAAGAGGCTTCAAACCCGAACCCTTGTCAAAACCCTAGTGTATCTCGATGAGTTTCAGGAAGATTGAAGAAGAAGAAGTGGGAGAAATCCTTTTAAAGAGAGCCTTGGAGAGTTTGAGTTGAAGAAGAAGAAAAAGTTGAGAAAAATCAGGATTTTAAAACTTAAAAACTCCCAACAACCGACCTCCTACACCGCCCCGTGCGAGACACTATCTTGTGTCTCGCATGCGAGAGTGTCTCGCACACGTGCGAGACACAAGAGTGTGTCTTATGCCTAGTGTAGGCTGTCTAAAAATTACAATGGATAGCTGATTAAAACAAGTCCCTACGATGGAGGTCACCATCAAATGACTTTCAAATCACCGCAAACACAACCTCATTTCTGAGATGATTGATCTTGATGGCTGCAACAACAGCATGACTAATAGAGATGCTGATGAGCAGTGTAATGA
>BQKN01000551.1:186848-224237 GCA_022839385.1 Asparagus kiusianus
ACCTTCACAAACAATGTGTAACATTCACAACCAACTCGTAACCTTCATAACAAACTCGTAACATTCACAACCAACTCATAACCTTCACAACTAACGCGTAACCTTCACAAATAACTCGTAACCTTCACAAATAACTCGTAACCTTCACAACCAAATCGCAACCTTGACAACTAACTTGTAAACTTCACAACCAACTCGTAACCTTCAAAACTAACACGTAACCTTCCTTCACCACAAACTCATAAGCTTAACAAACTTATTACAGTAAAATAACAATAATATATAAACTTACATACTCTACTTTAATCTCAAATCATTAATTTTAAAAAAATTATAACAATATATAAAATAATAAAAACTATAGTACTCATATTCAAGTACAAGTTAAAAAAGGGAAAAAAATTACATCTGGGTAACTGGAGTTCTCGCCTTTTTCTTCGAAATGGCTATGCAACTCGTCATCACCATCTTCAAGATCACAGTTTTCTTCACCTCATGAACGAACACCAGGAAAGTTTCACTGCCGAAACGAACACCGGGAAAGTTTCACTGCCGAAACGAACACCGGGAAAGTTTCACTGCCGAAACGAACACCGGGAAAGTTTCACTGCCGAAACGAACACCGGGAAAGTTTCACTGCCAAAACGAACACCGGGAAAGTTTCACTGCCGATGTCGACGCCGTTGGAAAATTTTGGAGGGAACTAATTTTTTTTTCCCAAAAACCATTTCAAATCATCATAGTAACATCATGAAAAAAGACACACATAGAGAAAGAGAGAAAGGGTATTATGGTCTTCACATAGTTTAAACTCTTGGGGTTTGTGTTTTGAGGGCTCAGGGAATTATGGATTTGCTTTTGGCAGTTTTGGGAGCGTTGAAATAGTCTTGGGGGGGGGGGGGGGCCAGAATACTTGTAAGGAAATTGGGGGCTAGAAGCAATTTCCCCTTAAAATTATCTCTAATATGTTTTAAGTAATATCGGTAATAGTGATGTGCACCAAATCTTCTATATAGTACTTTAGGAATAACTTTCATCCTATCAGATATAAAAATGATTTTTTAGAAGGCAAAACATTAAGAATATATAATTGAATACAAGCAAAAAAAACACTCCAAGTTTTCGCTATTCTCGATCTCTACAACCGCGAAAGCCAAAGGAAATAAACCACCATCTGCATCTACTCTTGTCGTAAGCAATACATCTTTGTATTTACCATATAAATGTGGTGCCATCAATGCTATGAACCAGCCAATAAATTTTAAATCCCTCGATCGAAGGACCAAATGCAAAATACAGAGATGAATTGCTGAACTGCCGGATGAATCACTTTGGTTATAAGTTTGTATTTAGTTCCAGAATTGCTTCTTTTGATCACATCAAGATATTAAAGAACTGTTGCTTAAGACTTCTCCCAATCACCAAATATTTTTTTCATCGCGATTCTCCTTGCATTCCATGATTTACTATATGATATTTCAGTGAATCTCGAATCTAACACTATATCAATTATCTGATCGGGATTTAGACAAAGCTTCTTCTTTAACTTTGGCATAATCAACTACGTTATATAAGAGGCAGATGCACCACTATGATCTTGCTCTAAGGTCGGATTGCTACATGTGTGAACACCGTAATATTTTGTGATTTTAAATGTCCATTATGTTTCTTTCCGGTAAATGAATATAACTTCCAAGTACATATGTAATTAGCTTTATTTCCCTCCACCTGATCTTTTCTTTCTGTATTCATAAAACAAATTGCATCAAAACTTGTGTGATTGCTTTCAACTTGCTTGAATTTGACATTCTTTTTGATAGAATAATCACCAATAACATCAACCAATTGGTTTTTAGTCTCGAATAAATTTCCAACTTTAAAAGTAAACTCCTCATCTCTTCTACCGTTTAAACATTGGCGATGCTAATGTCTTGTATTGTGAAAGAACGAATCCAATCATCATCTTCAAACTCGTCAGGAGGTGGTTCTTCGTACCCAACATATTCATTATTAACATAAGCCTTGTCAAGCTATCCTAGGTTTTCTTCAATATCTTCAATCACAAAATGCATGCATGCTATCAATTAGTGCACTATCTTATTCTTCACCTTTGGAGTCATCGCTTCTTTTATCCTCTTCAATCGTCACCCTTCTTAACAACCTCATATTTGTATAAGCGGCTTCATTGTTCATGACACTTGACGCTTCCCCAACCAAATGTGTACTTCGATAATGAAATTGAGTCCACTCTATTTCGCTCAAAGATGAAAGAAAATAGCCAGATTCAACTCTTAAGTCTAACATGCATGAGAACTCTCCCGGAGGTTTGAAAATTTAGCCCGAACTAAATGGAATCTTTTTAATAAATAATTCTACCGCTGGTTGCGTCTTGCTCAAATTAAATATAATAGTCATATGATGATTGTTTGAGATCTCAACTGTGGATATTTTGTTAAAAGTTATGGGCTAATTGCATATTACTTTTAGTCGGTACACTCGTGGAATAATTTCAGTAACTCGGTATAATTCTTTAATCAAATCATAGTAACTACATGATTCCAAGATCATTAACGGTGTCGATACCCCTCAAACATATATTGGCATATTATCCATTCTGTAGTTAATTTTCTTACCATAAGAACAAGCAATGAATACCATATTGTTCAACCTTTGAAAAATTATATTATATTATTTAAATGAAAAAAATTAAAAAAATATTATCAGGCCATTGAATAATAGAGGGAAAAAATTAGATTATATCATATATATCTAAACTCTAATTTTAATAAAAAAATCTAAATAAATAAATAAAACCCTAAACCCCAAATAAGCATTCTATGCCCTAGGATTTCAATTAACGTATACCACACACAAAAACTGATAATCACCACAAAGATATCTAATTGATATTAAATTTCAAATCCTAAAAATTAGATTTTGATGAAAACCCTATATTTAAGTGTTGAATAAGAGAGAAAAACCCTGGATTTTTAAATGTTGAAGAAGAGAGAGGGAAGAGAAATTACCTAGAGATCTTTCGCAAACATCCTTGTCGAATTTCAGCCAAAAAATTAGGTTTGGAGGACTCGGGTAAGCAGAAGGAGAAAGAGAGGACATGAGGAAGAATGAGGAAAAACGACAGAGTGAGGGGAAGATGGGTCAGGTGGATATTTATAAGTAGGTGGGCCCCAACATAAGTAGTCGGGGTTAAAACCTCGACTACTTCATGACTTATCAAATTCGCCTCGTCGACACCAAGGACGCAACGCTCTGCCAAATGGTCAGGGTTCCCAACCCCGACAATTTTGGTCGAGATTGGGAACCCCGACTATTTTAGCCCTAACACGGCTTTGCTAATCCCGCACGTATTAAAAGAGCTTCTTATTAGTCAGGGTTGTCAACCCAAAAGTTCACTTTTTTTTAACAACCCAGTTCTAACCATGATGCTAAAGTGGCTAGAAACTGGGTTGATTTCTCTAAATAAATATGGATTGGGTTGATTTTTAGGATTAAATTTTAAAAGAGCTATTTTAAAAATTTCTCCAATTGGGCATCACCATGGAAATTTTGTACATATCCTATAGCATATTTATATATCTTGAATGCACTAACACCCCACAACTATGAAAACATAAAATCAGATAGTAATTGTAGGCATCTAAAAATGCCTATAGGTATCCGTACACAGCTCGAGATGGAGAGAAGATAACGAATGTCGTTATCCGAGTCTAAGAGGATTATCTGTCGTCGACAAACGCATGAAGGGAAATAACGAACCAAGTGGCCCGCGAGTGCCAATCAGCTCGCGCGCGTCGGTCAACATGCGCGCTGGTCAAAACGCGCGTGTCGGTCAATACACGCTCGTCAATCAGCTCGCGCGTGTTGGTCAACACGCGTGCGTCAATCAGCTCGTGCGCGTCTGTCAACACGCGCTCGTCAATCAGCTCGCACGTGTCGGTCAACATGCGCTCCTCAATCAGCTTGCGAGCGTCGGTCAACACACGCTCGTCAATCAGTTCGCGCGCGTCGGTCAACACCGCGCGTCAATCAGTTCGTGCGCGTCGGTCAACATGCGCGCATCAATCAACACGCACACGTTAACCAATGCGTGCATATCAACCAACACGCGTTCGACGGTCAGTCCCACAACGAAGCGTGCAAGTCAACAAGTCAGCTAAATACGTGAAACGGGAGAAACTACAAGTCCCGAAAAAGTCGGAAAACACCAAACAGTTTAGCAGAAAGGCTGAACTATCCGCACCCGCCGAGTCAAACTGCGCCGACCCGTGGCCACGCGGATCGGCCGCGTCCGACCCGCGGCCGCGCGGGTCAGACCACGCCGACCCGCGCCCCCCGCGGGTCAGTGGGGTGTTTCGTGCATGTTTGATCCTCGGACATGTTTTTCGATGGTTTTGAGCGGTTTTCTTGGGATTTATCTGTTCCACGGGTTCTTAACTGCATAGATATCATCTACAAACGTGGTTAGGCCGTTATTGACTAAAGATAAGGTCAAATCATTCATTCTCATCCACATACCCGCATCCGAAGCCCTATAAATACAAGCCTAGGGCCTCTTTTCGGGGGAGGATTTATTATCAAGACGAGGAGGTACTGTCGAACTCCAGAGCTAAGAGCCACGAATTTTAGCGAGGGTTAGCGAAATCCTGACGAACTCCAGCATAAAGAAGGAGCTATTCGAAGGATCTAAAGCCCGATTCCACCGTTTCTTAAGATTAGGCTTGGCCTTAATCTCGGGAAGAGCTACTGATTTCGCTTGGTCGATTTCAGCACTTTAATCAAACACTTCCTCGGTGAAGGCGAAGCTCTGCCGAATTTTTCATCAATCGGATCCAGATCAGAGGTGGTCCACGCATATTGACATCCCCGACACAGGCAAAGATCCCGTGCAAACAGAAGACCGATAAACGATCTCCCTACGTTTGTTTAAAGAGAGTTGTATTTTTCTTATTTTCATTGTGTAAAAGAGTCTTATAAAAAGACTATCTTTTTTTTGTTTTTATTGTAACGACTGAAGTTATAATGAATACCACAATGAATACATTAACTTTCGACACAAACAAACAGGCGACCATAGTAGGAGCCAACGGACTCACTGCCGAGGCCGTCGTGTCGTAACCGATGATTAAGATCCCGGTTGAGGAAGTGGTCGAATATGAGTTCGACCAACAGAAGTATGAAGAATACCTCTCGTCCTCCTCCTCCAGATCCTCCGTTTCTCGCAAGCGCGGGAAGATCAACGCCCCTGTTGCTGCAATGGCTGCACCTCACAATGCCCCTTCGGCCTCCAATGAGGTCGGAGTTACAGATCTGAGCTCCTCCTCAATCAAGGAGATAGCCGTTGGATCCATGTCGATCCTATCGAAGAGGGCACGTCAAAGGCAACGCCAACAACTTGCGTGTCGACTTGTTAAGGCTTTGGAGCCAGTTGACGGGATTTGCTACGAAGCGGATTTGAAGTCCAGAAGGTACCAACCCCCTCAACAGCCAACAAATGGCCTCTTTTCCAAGCCAACGACGAATGAATGGATCCAAGTCAAAAGGATCTGTTCAACTCTGGAGGAGCGAATCCAGAAGCGTCGCGTACTTGCACATGCGCGAATTCTTGTGCAAAAGGCGCAAAAGATGCAGAAGGACGTAGCCAAGAAACAACCAAGACTGCATAAAGTATAGAGGCCAAAGTCCAAGACGGCGGCCGAAGAGATCAAGAAAAACGCAGGTCACTTCAATCTGACCCTCCAAGCCGCGGGTCACCCAAATCCGACCCTCCTGCTCACGGGTCACCCAGATCCGACCCTTCTGCTCGTGGGTCACCCAGATCCGACCCTCCAAGCCGCGGGTTACCCAAATCCGACCCTCCTGCTCACGGGTCACCCAGATCCGACCCTTCAAGCCGTGGGTCACCTAGATCTGACTCTCCTGCCCGCGGGTCATCCGGATCCGACCCTCCAACCCACGGGTCACTCAAATTTGACCCGTGCTAGGGTCAATGCAGAAGACGTTCTGTACCTATTTCGTCGATCCCTTCGAGTTACGCACCTCCGGTGGAGCCCCGCGGTAGCGTGGACTTGTCTCGTTTCAAGAGGAGGATGGCAGATCGCCTAGGTCCTTCGCACAAGGATCAAGGAAAAGTTCCGATCAAAGAACGCTTAGGTCCGATGACTGAACCCTGAGCAACTATTAGAGCTGTGGGTCTCACATGGAAAACTCCTGTAAATGACCACCTAGGACTACGAGTCATTATCCAAGAGCTCGTTAAGGTCCCGCGCTCCCGAAAGCACAGCTCCAAACGTGTGACTCTCAAGAACGCCAACAAGGCAGCAAGCCTTCAGAAGCGAACGTGTTCGTCAGATGATGACGTTATACCTGAGGAGTCATGCTAATACACGATAGGTTGCTCTAGTCTTCGGACCGATGAGTTGTACTATCGGGCTAGGGGTGCGAATAGATCTCGAAAGAGAGGTACCCGAGAAACGGACTCTCACTGTCCGTGCACCAACATTGTTAGGGCAGTATTATCAGCGTGTAGCTACCCCAAGACTGCTCCGCAGAGGGTCTCGATATTTAAGAGGATCTCTAACGGACCGACTAAGTCCAAGCCAAAACGTTTCCGTAAGAAACAATCGGCCGTTCAAGGTGACGAACTTCCGGAAGTCACAATAAATATGGCTGATAAGGGAAAGTCGATTCGACCTTCTAGCTCTGACCCGCTTATATTGCATCGTCTAACCCGGTTGCGATCAGGAACTATTAGACAAAGAGATTATCAGAGAATGCAAAGGGGATTATCATTGGATGATGAAGCATCAGATACCAACTCTGCAGTCGCTGCTGAAAAAACGGTGTCTAGCCCAGGACAATCCCACGAGGCATTCATGATCAACACCGAGCAAATCGTCAAAATTCTCGAGGATGCTCTAACCAAACAAAAAGAGGCATTTAAGATTGAAATGGAAATGACTATGCTACGGATGAGGGAAGAGCATGACCAACAAATTCGGGCTCTGTCCAATTAATTCGGTGAATCCAGTCGTTGCAACCTTGCTGATCAAATAAGTAGCGATTCAGATGTGGATGAACGTCTCAATGCTGAGAACCCTCCCATTGACCGGAACACTAGGGGTGGCCCCACTGAAGATAACAACACCAGGGGTAGTCCCGCCGATGATAACAACACTGGGGGTGACCCCGTTATCCCTCTCACAAATCGTCCGAAGCATGATAGAGACGAGGACGAAAAGATGAAGGACTTTGAAAGAAAAGTCAACGCTCTGATGTCTGATCGAGAGGTAAAGAAGATCGAAATTCTGTGTCCTTACCCGAGAGAGTGGGATTCGATCCTGTATCCGGCGAAGTTTAACCTGATCAACTTCACGCCATTCGACGGAAAGGGTTCGCCCACTCAGCATTTGATCTACTTTAAGTCCTACTTGGGCATCATCTTCGGCAATGAAGCCTTGATGGTTTGGTCATTCGTTGGCACCCTTCGTGGGCCCGCCTTCGATTGATACCGCCGTCTCAAGTCTGCAAGCATCAATGGCTGGGACGACCTGGAGAACCTGTTCCTCGCTCATTTCTTTGACGATGATGCTGTGATAGCGTGGACTTGTCCCGTTTCAAGAAGAAGATGAGACGGTCGACGGCTTCGTCAAGCGCTTTCGGAATAAGGCGATGAACTGCCGAGATCCGATCACAGAGGACTTCATCCTCCAAACCTATCACAACAACCTCTCTTTGGACGTGTTGGAAGTTATGGGAGTAGCACCCTCCATACCTAGAAAGAGCTGAAGATGCACGGAGAGCGGGCTGAATGCTTCCTCAGAAGGAAACAGGCCGAGAGAAACCAACCGATGGCTAACTCTCCGAAATCAAATTTCACCTCCCGTGATAAAAGGAAAGCACCTGCAACAGTTGTTGACGCTAATCAAACGTCGCAACAGTAACCCCGAAGGCAACAGAAGACTTCAGGTTCAAGACTCCAAAAAGAGTACTCCTTCAAGGACGAAGACGTTCCAGCCATCTTCGAATTCCTTCTTGAAAATAACAAGATCAAACTACCACCTATCACAAATCAGGAGAAAACTGACAACACTGCGGATCCAAAGTACTATGCGTACCATAGGAGGGTCATTTATCCCACCAAAGATTGCTTTGCTCTCAAGAATAGCATCCAAACCTTAGTTGAAGCCGGCGTCATAACGCTGGGATAAGCTAGATAAGAACGACAATACTCCGATAAGTATAAGAGTATAAACTTCTCCTTCCAACACTCCGAAGAGTATACGAGTATAAACTGCTTCTCAATACTCCAATATGTATATGAGTCTAAACTGTTTCCTACCATTAACGGGAAGTTTCTGGAGAATTTTTATACGTAATATCCTTAAGGATAATCCGATCATGTAACTGAGTATAATGTTAGACCCAGTTCCGCAAAGGAAGCTGGGGGTGGATGATTCATGTAACGGGAAGTTCCTGGAAGAATGCTACATATAATTTTCTTAGGGATAACCCGATCATTACAAAACACTAAACCACCACTGTGATTTCCGAACACTCTTTTGCTGAGGAGAGATTCGATCACTTCGTTGGATCAATCTTCCCACACAAAATTCCCATTGGTGTTTGATGACTCACAGTCTTCTATCACAAAATTCCCACCGATCAGACTAATTGATGGTGGGACCATCAAAATCCCTTTCGGTTAAATCCGCTCAAACTTTTGATGTATCTGTGCACTCAACATCCTTAATGTTAGAGTCCGGACATGGTAGTCGGAATTTTAATGTCTTAATCCTTGACGAATTATCAAACCCCTTCGTGTTAAGTTCTTATCACTTGACACCAAGAATCCCCATTGAGTAATCGGTACAAGTCAACACTCCTACTATGATTTGTACTCCCATTCCTATTGTCTACCTGGTCAAATCTTCCTACAGTTAGGGCCACAACCAAAATCCCCTCTCGATTCCTCCAATGAACAAGAGGCCCATAAATCAAGCGATCAAACCTTCCTACAGTTAGGATTGTCTCAAACCTCCCACTCGGTCAAACATTCCTATAGTTTGGGTCAAAATCAAAATCCACTCCCGATTCCTCTAATGAACGAGAGGCCCACAAATCGAGCGATCAAACCTTCCTACAGTTAGGATCGTCTCAAACCTCCCACTTGGTCAAACCTTCCTATAGTTAGGGCCACAACCAAAATCCCCTCTCGATTCCTCCAATAAACAAGAAGCCCACAAATCGAGTGATCAAACCTTTCTACGGTTAGGATCGTCTCAAACCTCCCACTCGGTTAAACCTTCCTACAGTTATGGTCAAAACCAAAATCCCCTTTCGATTCCTCCAATGAACGAGAGGTCCACTTTCAAATCGAGTGATCAAACCTTCCTACAGTTAGGGTCACCTCAAACTCCCGCTTGGTCAAACCTTCCTACAGTTAGGGCCAAAATCATAGTTCACTCTTGATAAACGAGAAACTCACCTTTAGTTCGGTAATCAAACCTTTCGACAGTTAGGATTATCCGAATCTTTTCGATTCTCGAAGTGTAGATCCCACTCTTAGTTTCACCTTCCCGAATTCTGGAAGTGGAGATCCCACTTTGAGTTTCCTTTGGCAACTGGACATAGAATATAAAATTCTTTCTCTTTTGTTTTGAGAGATAGGATATAAAATTCTTCCTCTCTCACTTTGGGTTCATCTTTGCCCCAAGAGAAGATGTAATATTTCAACATTATAACTCCAAAATCTGTGCCTCACACGCGGGAAATTTCATCCCGAATCCTAAGTAGGGATAAGTTAACACCTAACACGCGTTGCCGGTTTAGTCTTTCACCGATTGAAGAAGACACCAGAATCCAAGTCTGGGGACTTTTATCCCAAATCCTAAGTAGGGATAAGTCAGCGCCTAACACACATTGTCGGGTAGTCTATTCCCGTAAGAAAGATGAAGTCTACATATTCAATATCGTAGCACTAAGAGAGTTAACTCTCCTAGCACAACGTCACATGCGGAACGGACTTAAACAATCCGCATGCAAGCCCGATTCAAACGGTAATCGGTAAAGGCACGTCAAATCCGTTAAAGGCTGAGGATTTACCAAAAATCCTAGGTCAGCGTCTAACACGCGTTGTCGGGTAGTCTATTCCCGTGACAAAGACGAAGTCTACGTATTCAATATCGTAGCACTAAAAGAGTTAACTCTTTTAGAACAACATTACGTGCAGAACGGGTCTAAACAATCTACATACCAGCCCGACTCAAACGGTAGTCGGTAAAGGCTAATCAAACCCGTTGATAGCTGAGAATTTACCAAAAATTCTATAAATACGAGTCATTGACGCACCAGCTCCGTTAGTTGGTCTCGTGATAAGATCCATACATGCAGACGAAACAACTTTAATAGTTGGTCCTGCAGCCCAAAATTTAGGACCGTCACGCTCTAATACCTTAAGAGCTTAAACTGTGTAGACTCCAACAAACGTACGAGTATAAACTGTGTTAATGCCGATCAACGCGTTATAGTAAAGATCAATGTCGGTTAACGCATCAGAAATCTCGCCAAAATAAGGCAAACGATGATTTCAGGGAGTTCAATCGGATTCAGATATGAATTTCTGACGAAGATGATCAGTCCAAAGTCAACTCAATGACACGAGCTAAGTTCAGAAACTTACACACCAACTTCAATTTAAGATTTCAACAACGGTCAGACGATAAACGCAGCGCCTGAAGAACATCATCTATTCGACAAAACACTGAATAGACTGAAGGCTGAAGATGTTAAGAATTGAAGCAGTTCACAGGTCCTTCTACAAAATTGAGGAAAAGGCCTATCTTATCCAAAACCTTCCAGACTCTTCTATAAAAGAAATGAGTTTGAAATGATTTGGAGGGGGTATCTGTAGGCATCTAAAAATATCTATAGGTGTCCGTACACAGCTTGAGACGAAGAGAAGACAACGAACATCGTTATCCGAGTCTAAGAGGATTATCTGTCGTCGACATGTGCATGAAGCGAAACGACGAACCAAGTGGCCCGCGTGTGTCAATCAGCTCGCGCGCTTGATGCGTCGGTCAACACACGCATCAATCAGTTCGTGCGCGTCGGTCAACACACGCTCGTCAATCAGCTCGAGCGCGTCGGTCAACACGCGCGCGTCGGTCAACACGCGTGCGTCAATCAGTTCGTACGCGTCGGTCAACACGCGCACATCAATCAACACGCGCACGTCAACAAACGCGCGCATATCAATCAACGCGCGTTCGACGGTCAGTCCTGCAACGAAGCGTGCAAGTCAACAAGTCAGCCAAATACGCGAAACGGGAGAAACTACAAGTCCCGAAAAAGTCGAAAAACACCAAACAGTTTAGCAGAAAGGTCGAACTACCAGCACCCGCCGAGTCAAACCGCGTCCGACCCGCGGCCGCGCGGGTCGGACCACGCCGACCAGCGCCCCCCGCGGGTCAGCGGGGTGTTTCGCGCAGGTTTGACCCCCGGACGCGTTTTTCAACGGTTTTGAGCGGTTTTCTCGGAATTTATCTGTTCCACGGGTTCTTAACTGCCTAGATATCATCTATAAACATGGTTAGGCCGTTATTGACTGAAGATAAGGCCAAATCACTCATTCTCATCCACATACCCGCATCCGGAGCCCTATAAATACAAGTATAGGGCCTCCTTTCACGGGGAGGGGGGATTTATTATCAAGACGAGGAGGTGCTGTCGAACTCCAGAGCCAAGAGCGACGAATTTCAGCGAGGGTTAGCGAGATCGCGACGAACTCCAGCATAAAGAATGAGCTATTCAAAAGATCTGAAGCCCGATTCCACCGTTCCTTGAGATTAGGCTTGGTCTTAATCTCGAGAAGAGCTACTAATTTCGCTTGGTCGATTTCAGCGCTTTAATCAAACACTTCATCGGTGAAGGCGAAGCTCTGCCGAATTTTTCATCAACCGGATCCAGATCAGAGGCGGTCCACGGATATTGATATCCCCGGCACATGCAAAGATCCCGCGTAAACAGAAGACCGATAAACGATCTCCCTGCGTTTGTTTGAAGAGAGTTGTACTTTTCTTATTTTCATTGTGTAAAAGAGTCTTATAAAAAGACTATCTTTTTTTGTTTTCATTGTAACGACTGAAATTGTAATGAATACCGCAATGAATACATCAACTTTCGACGCAAACAATAATATAATTCTCAATTCTAGAATGGAAAATAAACAAATAGAGGATTTTCCATCGAAAATTATGTATTTTACATCGATTTTTTTACTTGTTTGTACTCATTTTTAAATTTTTTGTGTTGACTTTGTCTAATATTTTACCTAACTCTTTCTCTTGCATATTTTCTATAGTATAAATCCCCTGTGTGATTTTCTCACTTTGTTCAGATTGTTCATAAAAACCTAGCTAAAGACTCGATACTTTTGTTCTCATTCATTTTCGGCTGGTGTAACGGAGTGACCATATATATTGAAATGAAGTTGAGCATCTAGTTTAGTACAGTGACAGTGAGGTCTGCACGTAGATTAGATAGAGTTGCTGCAGGCTGCTGTAGGAGCAGGCTCAGGCTCAGGCTCAGGTGCCTGTTGAATTGTCAAGTCACAAATCCATCCAGGCGCTCTCTCTCTCTTTCTCTCATCTTTTGTCCAATGTATCTCTTCTTGAAGCAAATCATCTTGGCTTGAGTACTAGGGTACACTAATATCATGCACGAGAGAGCGCAGCTGCAGGACTTTTTTTCTTTTTTGTTTGTTTGTTATATTCGTCGCTTCTCCTTTTATCTCCCCAGCGGTCAAAGAGGCTAGCACAGCAACTGGATGCGGTTGAATCTCAATAGAAATAGGAAACGTATGTGCCCAAATAGTTTTCTGTCTAAATGGCACTTAAATAACATATTGCTTGACACCTTTACATTTAAATATTCTAAATTATAAAAAATAATACTTTAATAACCAAATTTGTAAAAAAAAAATGCACACTAGTACTTTTTAATAATTGTCATGGAAATATTTCTAGGAATATAAACTGACAACAAACGGACGGTATGGAAGTGTTATTTTCTTACAACTTGGAGCATTAAAATGGGATTTTCTTATAATTTAGGGTATTAAAATGCTGCTCTTTCAATTTAGAATATTTTATTGTAAAAGTGGTAAAATAGTAGGATATTTAAGTACAGTTTTTTTATAACTTAGGATATTAAAGTGTAATTTTTTACAATTTACATTTTTACGTATAAATGAGGTGAAATAATAGGTATTTGAGTGTCATTTAGCCTAGTTTTTATTCTAACAACTTTTTGTTGGAAAAAAAAAAATTACACACAGCTCTTCTCAATTAGAAGATGATCAGTAATTCGGTATATAGTTAAAACAAAAAACTGGATCTGCAAAAAGTCAATGGTATTTATATTGGAAAAAAAGGACAGATAGGCTTATATCTTTAACGCATGGAACTCATGACATTTGTCTCGGAATCATAGCGTCATAATGTGTAGGTCTTACAATGTTTACAGGAGAAAAATTATTGCCATTTTTTACCTTTAAAAAATACCTTGAATTTGTGGGAGATATGCATATGACTCTTGATTTTTAAACTCGCTGAATAACTCTAAACGTTGGGTGTCTTGCAAAATCTTCCTAAAGTTTAAACATTTTTTTTAATGATCATCTGCCTGTAAAAAGGCAAATATCTAAAATGTTCCTAGGAGAAAATCACTAGTGTTATACAATGAAAATTACAAAGGCTAATGAAGCTTCAAGAAGCGGACATTGGGCCAGCTTGTTGAAAAAGGTGAAAATCAAAAAAACGAGTAGCAGTAAGAATTCGCTCTGGTCAGTCGACCGAAAAACTGTATCGATCGACCGAACATATACATAGTAGGAACAAGTGAAATTTGCTCTGGTCGGTCAACCGAACATTCGTATCGATTGACCGATAGCAGGCTGAACGAGTTTCCCGGTCTGTTTTGGTTTGAGGGTTTATATAAATAGAAGGAACGTTTTTTTATTAGGGTTAATAAGATAAAAGAGAGTTGTTTTGAGCACTTTGAGAGGGAGATTATGTGTAGGTGAGTGAGATCTTCTTGGTGAGGGTTATTTTGATTGTTTGAGAGTTGTAACCTATTGTATTTCTCCTCCATATAGTAAAATCTCCCCATCCTCTCCCCGTGGACGTAGGCCTCTTGCTGAACCACGTAATCCTCTGTGTTTGCGATTGAACTTGGTCGTCTATATTGTGGATTGTGTTCATTGTGTTCTCTGTGCATTGCTTACCGACTCGTTGTGCATTGAGTCCGTTTCCACCGGGCGCAACACCGCTGACCAATCTCGAGATCTAAATCCGAACGAATGGCTATTCGACCCAGGATCAGCCAGGAGCCCAAATTCAAGACAGAAGGCGCTCTCCGCTTGGACCTGACATTGAGCGTCTTGGATAGGGGAATGAACCTATCAATCTCAAACTACTTTTAATAAGTGGCAAGTCATCCCCCACACTTTGCTGCCTAGTCGCCATCAACATTAATTAATACGGTCTCAATCCTTATGACCTCTTGAGCTAGAGACTTCAAAGCTCATCAAACCACACTAGTACTTCAGCAACCTTATCACTATTGTAAGAGTAACTTGTCCAACTAGTAGTCGACACATGTAAAGCATGGTCTGACTAATCACTGCACAAACTTGACCAAATTACCAACATGCCCCGTACTGACTTGGGCATTGAAGGGCATGCCTGAGGAAACAACATCCGGGACCTCTAACCTCCGTTATATATGTAGGAAATTGCAGCTCAAGGCTTTCCACAAGAACGATCAAGGAGTCTAAAATTATATTTGTCTCTCCTAAACTGCACATACTAATTTCCCTATATCAACAATTAGTTTAGTTATTTTTTATTTACGATCATCATATCCACAACCCAAGTGAGCTTTTTCTCTTAACATTATTTGTTTATTTATTCGTCGAATACGCATAGAGGATCCATTAAGAAAAGTTTAAATGGGTTTTGTGAGACCCCGGGTTTAGGGGGTTTTAGTGAGAGATAAAAAAGTTTAATGGGTTATGTGCCAAACCTCTTCAAACTTAAGGAGAAAATTTTGAAATTAACCACCCTAGAAGAGAAGGAAGAGAGAGAGAGAGAGAGAGTCGTTGGTTTACAAAAAAATCCTCATTCAGAACCTAGCTCCTATGCACCAATTTCTATCTACTACTTATGTATGATTTTTAAACTGCATCTGAAAATAATTAAAGTGAAATATTAGGGGTTGTTTAGTTCACCTATTTGTAAATTTTTTTTTTGAGAAAATACCTGACAATGATATTATCGTGAATAATAAATTTATGTAGATTTCTATAAACTGTGTTTTGGTTCTAAAAAATTTGTAGAAATATTTTTTATAATGTTGAAAAAAGTGTACTATTTTATAAAATCAACTTCCTTCCCAAATGGGAGGAAATTGCAAGAATATATGATATTTATGTTAAAATAGTAATAAAGTACACCCGTACCACTTTTTCATAAAATTTAAAATTGCAAAAAAAATTGAAACTACTACATTCTTGTATGAGTTTTACTTTTCCATAAAGTTTTCTTATACAACCAAACTAAAGAAAAAAAAAACAACTTATTTCCTATAAAATTAGGAACTCATTTTTATGTTTTAAACCAAAAAAAGAAATAGTATTAAACAAAGAAAAATAGTGCTTTTTAAATTCTATAAACTTCTCTTACAAATTATTATAGAAATACAAAAAAATTAATTTATTGACGCTTGTACTTTTCTTTTTCTTTTTTTTTTAAAATAGAAATGGAACCAAATAGCCCCTTATAGTCAAAAGATGGGGAGGCGGAAAATAAGAAACTCTGAGCCGCAAAAAGAGACCTACGACTCCATTGCTTCAAGCATAGGATGCATTCATTCTTGAAGGAGTGATTTCATAGTATTTGTTCATCCTTGCAATTATCACGAAAAATGTGAACTTGAAAGAATATTACTTACAACATTACCTATCATCTAATGCCTAAACACCCTGCATGGACTAATATGTCCAGCTAAGACCAATTATATTGCATGCAGCAAAAACGCTTTAATCAAAGCCCTAAAATTGGGCCCCTAATTCTCCATAATGGTAACTTTGATGTTTTTAAGTAGCACAAGACCCCTAAAATTGAGACATATACATTGATCATTAGTGGCTACTTTAAGGGGCCCATGCAACTGTCTTCTTCTCAAATTGACTAATAAGAGGGGAAATTAACTTTGAGGTTGATCAAGTACAAATTATGCTTGTTTACAGCTTTATACATAAAGTAATTTGGATATTTATCATGTGGAAAGTAGTTTATGTTATGCATACGTCATACAACAAGATATGATAGCATTAATAATCTAATATATCCCTTCAAATCAGGTCAACTTTTTTCAATGTTTTAGGGGCCCTTTTTCATCATTCCGGGAGTGTATCAGGTTCATGTTAGAGACCCACATCACTTTTTATTTTGTCTGGGGACTGTAACTACATTCAATTTCCAAAGGCGTGAATGCATATTTTTAGCCAAACCATCTTCTCTGTTCCTCATGAGCCATATGCTTTTCTTTTTTGTTCCTTATTTCTATTTTTGCTTTATTTCTCTACTTTTTTATGCCTACATATTTTAGAATATCTATTGACCTCTTTTGCATGTGTTTATTATCCCTATACGGTCTATCCTTTGTACTCTACCGTATATTAGTATTTATCTTGAAAGCAATCATGAACCAGCATGAGTTTTCTCATAATGACAATTATAAAGTTTTCTCATAGTGTTAACTTTAACTCAAGATCAAGTATTAAAAAGTGTCAACTGCGTATACATCCTTTGCACTCTGCTGATAGCTACTTACACCTCTCAATTTTGTTTACAATTACATCCTTTAAATCTCATATGAGCTACTTTTTTTTCCTTTCTAAATTTGGACAACAATTTAGTCTTTTTATCCTTTAAATTTAGATCAAAGAATTATTTATTATGGCATGATATTACAAGACATTCCAACCTAATTTGGGAAATATTATTATTCTTAAGTTAAAGGAATAGAAATTCAAGTAAACAGTTTAGTGGCTATTTTGTTCATAAAAAAATTTAGGATTTGGGGTGGATTATAAATTCTACGATCAAATAGTACAATTTTTTGAGTTTTTTGGACTCCATAATTGGTGTTTGTTTCAATAAAATTTTGGAATGTTTAATCCCTAAAATGTAAAAAACAACCATTTTTTAGAATTTGTCAAATCCTATCAATTAGAGAGGATTTGACAAATCCTATGAATATGTGTGGTTAACCAAATTGCTAAACCATTATATTTTATTCTCTTATGGGAAGGTTAGCTCACCAAGGTAAGCATATTCAGCTCTCATTCTTTTTTAAATTAAAACAAATAATAGATTAAAATATGTTATCCTATAATTTTAGGGTTGAGCCAAATAAGAATTTATAAAATTTAGAATTTGCTTTCCTATAATAACGTCGAACCAAATAAAATATTAGAAATCTCAAAGCATGTATAAAACACTACGGATATGAAATTCTCATGAGATTATAAATCCCAAAATTTTAGAATTTGAACCGAACAACCTCTTAGATAATTTAAGTGACTACATTTGATGTATCTTAAAGCTTTCATATTTTAAGTTAGTCTCTCAAATTATTAAAATTGCTAGTTTGTCCTCAGATTCTCATAAGTCATTTCAATTTAATCTATCTAATTGCTAAAATTACTTGGAAATTGGGGACCGAATAGCAATTGCAATGTTTCAAGGGACAAATTAAGAAACATCAGAGATGTGAGGGAGTGATATGAAAAGAACCCAGCTACAAATTCATTATCAAATTTTTGGATTACAGAAACCCTCCGAATGAAAAACCTTGGATCATAGGATGTTAATCTTTGTAGCGGGGACTTTGACATTTTCTTCGTTGCATTTTCAGTCACAAATGGAAAAGATTGGATTGGCATAATAACCGACCTTGATATGCTTTCTTCTTCAATTTATTAACTAGCCTTGAAGTCTTGAACAGAGCCATTACTGTGGTGAAGTGACTGGATGTCAATCTCTCTCAGTGTCTGATGGCCAACAGACGGGACTGAAAAAAGCAGCCCAATTTTGGTCAGCAAACTACAACTACAACACCACTACAACAGCCTCTACCTCAAAATGCAATCCCCTCCGCTAACCACATCTTCATTTATCAGTCTAATCATATTTTTAACCCCAAAGTTTGTTAATACAGGTTTTAGTATGGTTTAAGGTGTCATAACAAAAAAGTAACAAGGAATGAAGGAAAAGGAAAAGATAAAGGCCATAAAGACTTGGTCTTTCTCAAAAAACAGATCCCTATGAGAATGCAAGAGTTTGTTTGTTTGTATTAACAATAAGAAAAGTAGGCTATAAGACCTCATTACTCATTGCCCTTGTTTGAAGTTTAAAAAGGATTTTCTTGTGTTCTCTTCTCAAAAACCTCTGCATCATCGCATGCAAGTGCGAGTATATTGCATTGAGAAGACAAACAGTTGACGAGTAAGAACACAAAAAACCAAGTCTCAAATTGGGGATGGGGGGAATCATGATTAGTGTTTTAGTACTCCCCCAATGATTGTGTTGTCTCACATTGGTTCTTGCAAGCAAATCTTTCAGTGATCAAAGCGAAGGTTGGAAAAAGCCATGAGTGATAACACCACAAACTGGCTTGGATTCTCTCTATCCTCTCACTTGAACATGGAGCAAAATCAAACTCACCCCACATCTTCAGCTCTCTCTTCTCAACCCCAAAACAGCTTATTTCTCTCTCCTCACTTCAGTAACTCTGCTTTGTGCTATGGAGTTGAAGCGGAGAACAATGGAGCTAGTTTCTACTCTAATCAGCTCTCTGTCCTCCCTCTAAAATCTGATGGTTCTCTCTGCTTCATGCAAGAAGGTAACTTTTTTTTTTAATTTTAAATTTCTTGTAGCTTAAAAACAACCCCTCTTTCTCTTTTCTAAGTTCGTTTTTTATATTTCAAAATGGTTAAAGGAATGGTGGCTTCAGAATCCCCAAAACTAGAAGATTTCTTAGGCTGTGGTCCAAATATGGGGACCCATAACTACAGCAACAGTGAGAGGGAAGCAATGGCTCTTAGCTTGGATAGCATGTACTATAGCCAAGAAACAGAGGGTGAAGAAAACAGAGGCCAAGAGTTGAACCAGTTCTCATACATGCAGCCATTGCATGAGTTGTACGAAGCTCCGGTGGGGGATTTGAAGAACTGGGCACCTGGGTTTGGGGATCTGCAGACATTGAGCTTGTCAATGAGCCCAGGGACTCAATCTGGCTGTGCAGCTGCTCAGCATCAGATTTCCTCTGTTTCAAACAATGAGTGTTTGGCTTTGGAACCAAGAAAGAAGAGAGGGGCTGGGAAAGGGGAAAAGAAGCAGCCTGTTCCCAGGAAATCCATTGATACATTTGGGCAGAGGACTTCTCAGTATAGAGGAGTTACAAGGTAATTTTTTTAATTTTTAAAATTTAAATTTTTTTGGGTAAAAATTGATGTTTGATTAATCTTATATATTATATATATTTTTCAAATAAAAGGCATAGGTGGACTGGGAGATATGAGGCTCATCTTTGGGATAACAGCTGCAAGAAAGAAGGCCAATCAAGGAAAGGGAGGCAAGGTAGTTTATTGCAACATAAATCACTTTTAATTTTTTATATAGTTTTCTATTTTTTTAAAGTCTAATGTGTTTTGTTCTTGCTCTATTTGCATGTAAATGGCCTACATGGTTCTTCAGTTTATCTGGGTAGGCTTCTTTTCTCTGTTCTTTTTAATTGAAGCCCTCCATTAATTTCTTAAAATTTTTGTGTATGTAAGTTTATGTTGAATTGATTTGCAGGGGGTTATGATATGGAAGAGAAAGCAGCAAGAGCTTACGATATGGCTGCACTGAAATACTGGGGGCCTTCAACTCATATCAATTTCCCTGTATGTTCAATCTCATAAAGCTTCGAACTATATGATGAAACTTGAACTCATTCACAGTGCAGTGTACAACATTTAATGATTTTTTCATGCAGTTGGATAGTTACCGAGATCAGCTAGAAGAAATGCAGAACATGACCAGACAAGAGTTTGTAGCTCATTTGAGAAGGTAAAACTCTTTCAACATTCATACAGTCACTTCCATTTTCTACTACTCTTGATATACTCTTTTTTTATGTTATCTTGCAGAAAAAGCAGTGGATTTTCGCGCGGGGCTTCTATTTATCGAGGAGTTACAAGGTTTTATCGCTTTCTTTGTTTCAGATAACAACATCGACAGATCACATTTCTATACTGAAAATTATTTGATGAATTTGTCGGTCTTGTTAATCTGCAGGCATCACCAACATGGAAGATGGCAAGCTAGAATTGGTAGGGTTTCAGGAAACAAGGATCTTTACCTCGGAACCTTTAGTAAGTTTCTGTTGTTCCCTTGATATTTCTTTGCTACATTATAAGTATCTCACATTGTAACTTTATAGGATTCTTGACTAGTTAGTCTTGTGCAAGTCAAGTCCTATATTGAAAAGAACTAGAAATAATAGTGACTAGAGAGTTAAAAGACTAATACCTAATAGCTTAACTCCGTAAGTTTTCTTTAGTCCACTTATTTACATTCTTTAGTCCACTTATTTACATTATGCTGCATCATAATCATCTTAAAATCTAACAATATATAATTCTTGATTAGTTAGTCAGTCCAATCACAGAGTTAAGCCCTTTAGATTCTTTGAATTCTCAAAAGCTCTTTCTCAGAGAATGTTAGAAGAATTCTGGGCATTGCTCGCTTTAGCAAACAAAAACTTTATCTTTTCATAAGGCTGTTCCTCTGTTGCAAGTCTTGACTGACGAATTAACCTCATTCAGTAAAAGCCCATAAAGAAAATTTCACTTGTTCTCTTTATTCCTATCAGAACCCCTCACAATGAGCAGCAATCTGAACCACACATTAGGCTTGGTAATTACAGAAACCTCCTCCTTGTTCCCCATTCTGCAGCTCAAAACGCCCCGCACAATAGGATGTGTACCATTATATGATTCTTGACTGAAATTTGCATCCTAATCAACTCTTCAGGCACTCAAGAAGAAGCAGCAGAGGCCTACGACATTGCTGCAATCAAATTCCGTGGACTGAGTGCCGTTACTAACTTTGATATAACAAGATATGACGTAGACAAGATCACAAACAGCAACACTCTACTTCCAAGAGAACTCGCTCGCAGGATCAAAACCATAGAAGGCAATAACAATGTTACAGTTGCTCAAAGCAGTTGCAGAGAGCTCCAGCTAATTTCTGAACAAAATGAATACCAGCAATTCTCAAACAATCTGCAGGGTTTCGATGATTCAGGCAAAATGGTGAATCATCACTTGTCGAATTCTTCGTCTCTGGTGACTAGTTTGAGTAGTTCTGCAGAGGCGAGCCCAGACCGAAGCGGGCTGCCGATGATCTTGGGGAAGCCAGTGAACTCATGGGGGCCCATGGGTCAATTGCCAGTGTTTGCAGCTTGGGCTGATATTTCTTAAGTTCTGATCTGATTAGAAGTGAAGATCAGCAACTTGTAGTCTCCTTTTGGGTTTTAAGTAGAATATGGAGGGCAAGTCTCTTTTCCTTTTCCTGTGGCTTGAATATGGGAGCTTTCTCGAGCCAATGGATAAGGGTTTTTGCAATGTGAGAGGCCTTGGGATTTAAGACTAATTATATTTCAGTATGATGTAGCTAATTTGAATGGTATGTTACTACTTTATTTTTAATGCAAAATTTAGTTTTGGCCAGATGATGGAGTCGAATGGTCCTGAAACTTTAGAATCAATGTCATTAGCATGTTAACTGTTTCTTCCTTGATGTATCATGTTAGGTTATCAAGTAAAGTATCTCGATGCTGATTTTAATGTAGTCATTAAGGAGTCTAATCGGCTGGCAGTCTTTGACCACATACAAATTTTTTTATCAAAATGTATTAATTAGATCAGTTTTATTTACCTTTCTTCGGAGATCTCTTGTAAGTGAAGATGCATTACTCAATTAAAAGCTTCATACACCAGGAACTGTTATGATCGTTACAACACAATTTTGTAGGCGAAGTATCGCTTCCACAACTCTCCCAACCGAAGCTAGTCTGGATTAGTTTTGTTAGATATAGGTATCCTACAGGCAATAATTGTATATTATAACAGGATCTATATGAATATAACATCATTGTTCAAAATAATAGTATGCTATTTTGGTCAGATTTATTTGGTATTTTAATACGGATAAAGTCCTTAGAATGACACTAGACTATCAGACATTTCGGATATGATCGTAATGAAAAGATCTGATTTGTCGCTAACGTATATTCTGAAATGTTCCTAGTTGATGAAGTGTTGAAATGTGACATCATCACTTTGGAAAGACTAGTGTATACTCTATTTCTCCTTTGGTAGGATGATGATCTATCTCTTGGATTATTGATGTGAGACATTAAGATATAGTATACATATGACTCGTTAGTGAATGAGTTGACTGAACGACTCACTGAGAACGTCTAGTTAGTAATTATACTTAACTGTCAAATAGAAGTTCTCAAGTGATATAGTACAAAGTAGTCTCTTGACCTGAGGCATGAGTGTAATATCTTACATGACATTTTAGCTATACTTAGACTTTTACCTAACCACAACTCATTGAGTTGTGCATAATGGTTCTTGTTGGGTGTATTCCGAGACATAAGTAGATATTGAGATCGCAAGATGTGATTCGTCTCTCCCAGTATAGGGGGTTGATGTCAAAAGATTGTTTGATATAACTATAGCCTGAAAATCCTTGGCCAAGGTAAATAAGATAAACTAAGTGTCAGTTTGATCTTAAAGGTTATGAGTTTAATATGAACAAATACTAATCGAGCTATTAGGGTTTGATAGTTTTTCATACTCTAGGCTCTATAGTTTGACATAGTTTGACGAAGAGACCTGACTGTACAATATTATCACTGAGTGGTCCTGATAAAATTGTGTAAGCATCTTGCAGACATTTATCATAACTTATACCCGGGTAGTCTTCATGTATAGCTAGCACCTCTGTTGTACTTGTGTATATGATCCACTACCGAGTCTTAAGTTGGGCTCTAGAGTCACACTAAACGCGTACTTGAATCCTATGAAATATAATTTATAGAGTTAATGTGTATGATTGATACACATATATGATTTTCATCGGATACACATAAACGGTTATATGTATCGGTAAAATCAGAATGTTATGTGCTTAAGAAATGAATTCCCGTATTTTTTCATAAAGTTAACTTTTAGTCAACTGGTTGACTTTTTAGTCAACAGTTGACTTTCGATCAACTCATTAAATTTTTGGGTCATATGATGACTTATTAATTAATGATTAGAAAATTACGAAATACCGTATTTATAAAACACCGTATTGATGTTGTATTTTTATTTATGAAATACATACTTCATTATACGTTGATTAACGAGTCATGAGATGAGTCATTAAGGTGGTATGGTTAGGGAACATAGTTTTAGGACATGGTTTTGATTCTTCATGACTCTTTGCATGACTCATGAGATGAGTCATTGCATGACTCATGAAAGGAATCATTACATTTAGATGACTCATGACATGACTCATGAGATGAGTCATGACATATCTCACTCTATATATATGAGCTCTCTCTCTTATGGAGAGATTAACAAAAAATTAGCTAAGTGGTTTTTTTCATAAGAGAATAAAAGAGAGCTCTACCTCTTACTAACTCTAGCAATCTTTGAGTAAGAGAAAGTAGTAGGGTTTTTAAGTACCCCGGGGTGGATATCTTGCCTTGTGTCTCAAGAAGACTCCGATTTTATCAAGCTCACTTGAAGACTTAGAGATCCGCTACAAGGAGGTTTACAATAACAAGGAGAACAAGCTAGGGGTTGTTCGATCTACTATCGAATCACGCTACGAAAGTAAGGCTTCGAAGCTCTTGGTTGATCTCTCTATTATAGGGATTATGTTAGATTTAATTAGGATGATCCTAGTTTGTATTTCATGCTCTCTATATGCTTAGTATTATTATACATACAGTCTTCCGGTGCGTATTTAGCATGTAGATTAAGCACGAGATCTCCAACATGGTATCAGAGCCATGATTCCATCTAATTACATCTTAACATGCACATCTAATTACGAGTGTAGATGAAACTAGTTAATTAATACAAGTTGTTTTGTAATTAGTTATACTAGTTGTTGATTTAAAAATATTATTTTTTGGTTCATAAGTTTTTAAGAGTAAAAACACTTAAATAAATTGCAAAACACTTATTTACAACTAGTGTAGTTGTATGTTAGAAGCATGATAGTTCTATTTGAGTTAGGATAGTTCCTATGTTATCTAGTTTTTCAATTTGTTGCATAACTAGATAGATGCATATTTTTTATGTTGATTAAGTTATATGTTTTATATCATCTTGCGTAGATGTTATGTTTATGGATGGTAGTGGACAACGATTCTCTTGTATTTATTGTATTGATGTAATATAGCTAAAAATATAATATTATTTACGACCTATTCCCTCCCCGAGCATGGGCTACGCCTATGGGTTTAGGCACTTGCTCACCGATCATGGGTTACGCCTATGGGTATAGGCCCTTGTTCGGGTGTGTGTGTGTAAGGGGGTATGGTTGTTTAGTTTAGTTATTTTATTTATAGATTTTATTTTATATTCAATGCAATATTATTACCCATCCTACGAGATGGTTTTTTCAGAATAAATGGGGCTTGCATGTCCTATGAATATGTGATTGTAATAATACAGGATTTGTAAGGGAGATAGCACTACAAGGAGTTGCAAATTGCTTGCTAAAATGTAATTAGTATAGTTGCAGCTTATTCCTTTAGTTGTCCACTACCATTCCATATTGCTTTTACATATGTTGATATGTTGGTTGTGCCCCAATTGTATATGTCAATACAATTGGGTATTATATTTTGTAAAGTTTATATCTCTATCTCACTAGAGAATAGTTTTTATTATAAAAACTTATTTTTAAACTTTGTGAGACATGACAATACGAGTTTATTGACCATAGAGTGGTGAGACTGACATTAACATAGCGTTAGTGAGAAAGATAAATAAACCTAAAGCAATTAAAAGAAATGTATTTAGAACGAACTTTTAACTAGTGTTAAGAAAAGTAATTATGAGATATAGCTCATGGGGTGATGCCCAACTTAAAATAAGGGGTGATGCCCAATCTTTCACGCTATAGTCTTAAAGAGCGGTGATTACTTAATTAAGGTCCGATGAATATTCTCGGTGAATATCTCAGAACCCTCCCACCAATCTTGTACTTGCCTGACTAGTTTAATTATTGTAAGTATAAATATAGAGCACCTTTAAAATATATCAAGTTTGATTACGGTAAAAGATTTATGAAATTGTCCGTAGCCCTCCATCATTTCAGTTGAATACTATTAAGCTTATAAATACTATGTTTGTTAGCATATGTCAAGGCATAACTATTCTATGGCTAAGTAGTATTCATCTGTACATATGATATAAGGATAGCTTAGCTTGGTTATGCGACTTTGTTGGCATACATCAATAGTTTTTATAAGTTAAATTTAAGCCGGTCAAGAAATGATGAGTCCAAACTTGACTAGCATTTTATGATTTGTTGGCATACGTTAAGATCATAAAAGACTAGGGGTAAAATCATATCAAGAATTACAAGAGTGTAAAAGATAATAGTTGTCTACCAATTATTGAATGTATCAATTTGTTAGCATAAGTTAAGATTGATGCATTCAATGATAATTGGATCTTGATCCCACTTAAAAACAAGAGGTTGTTTTCCGGTCACCTCTTATAAAGGTTTTGAGGGACTCGAAAAATAGTGGGAGGCATAATTTAGATAAAAATAAACCAAATCTATTTTATGTATTGAACATCTACTAAAATATCTTCTCTCTCTTTCAGGTCATTATGTTTGGCTTAAAAATCATATCAGAACAGAACAAATTAACCGATCCTAATTACATAGACTGGTTGAGAAATGTTAAGAGTATCTATCCAGAATTCTTAGGCTCACTCATCAAGAAGAAGCAAGATGTTGCTTCATCTTCGGATGTGTTTGTTACTCAGAAATGTTTTTCTATAAATCCTACATCTTGGGTATTAGATACCGGATCAGGATCCCACATCTGTAATTTGTTATAGGGGTTGAGAAGTTATAGAAAACTTAGAGCTAGAGAGATGACCCTACAAGTTAGTAATGGTGCAATAGTTGCAGCACTTGCAGTAGGGGATTTTCATCTAGCTTTGCCAAATGGAAATATTTTGATTTTGAAAAGCTGCTATTTCGTACCAACTATGATGTGCAATATAATATCCATATCTTTATTAGATAAAGATGGATATGTATTCAAGTTGGAGAACAATGTTATGAATATCATATTTAATCAAAAGTTGATTGCTTATGGAACATTGTATAATGACATATATATTCTTAATCAAAACACAATTCTGAATACTCATCACACTAATAAAAGAAAGCACTCGGTTATGAACGACGCTTTCTTATGGCATTGTAGACTTGGTCATATTAATAAAGAAAGACTTGGCGAGCTACATAAGCATGGATATTTAGATCCATTTGACTTTGAGTCTTATGATACTTGCAAGTCTTATCTTAAAGGAAAAATGATCAAGACTCTATTTACGGGAACTGGAACAAGAGTTACAGAACTCTTAGGACCGATACATAGTAATGTATGTGGTCCTATGTCTACAATGGCCAGAGGTGGCTACTCCTACTTTATTATTTTTACTGATGATTTTTCAAGATTTGAACATGTGTTTTTGATGAAACACAAGTCTGAAGCATTTGAGAAATTTATCGAGTATTAAAATGAAGTAGAGAACCAAACAAGAAAGAAAGTTAAAATTCTTTGATCGGATCGAGGAGGTGAATACTTAAGCTCAGAATTCTTGGGTTTTTTGAAAGAGAATGGAATTCTCTCTCGGGTTACTCCACCCTTTACACCACAACTTAATGGCTTGTCAGAAAGAAGGAATCATACCCTATTAGATATGGTATGTTCCATGATGAGTAACGCTGAGTTACATTTTTTATTTTGGGGGTATGCGTTAGAAACAACAACACACTTACTGAATATTGTTCCAACTAAAGCAGTGCCTAAACCTCCGTATGAGATATGGAGTGGGAAAAAACCACATCTTAATTATATTAAGATTTGGGGATATCATGCTTATATAAAAAAATAAGATCCTAAAAAGTTAGAGGTACACTCAGTATTGTGTAAATTTGTAGGATATCCAAGGAATTCCACCGGATATTAATTCTACCATATCGATGAACAAAAGATAATTATTTCTTGTTTTGCTACCTTCTTGGAGAAGGAATTTCTTAAAAAAAATTAGTGGGAGCATGTAGAACTGGAAGAAATTTTAGAGATACAAATTAATACTGATAATTTAGTACTCGCGAACTACGGGAGCGCCCAGAAGAGCAAAGCTCATTTTCCTTCCAGGGTAAAGCGGCGCATCAAAAAGAGCTGGCCCGTCAAAAGTCCGGTTCCTTCGCGAACGAAGTTCATAATCAACAAGGGTTCGTAGAACGAAGGGAGTGTACAACTGGGGCGCAGACTCGCTTTTACAAAAGTGGAGGGAGGCACTCGGTATAATTGAGAATCCCGTACGGGAGAGAAAGCACCGAGAGGAGCTTAAAATTTTAAAAGAAAGTAAGACAATACTCCTATCAAACAAGGGACGTATATATGGCATCAGGGGAGAATCATAAAAATAGCTAAGGGATACATCATATTTGTATGGGAAATCGCCACTATACAAGGGAGAGAGTACAAAAATTAGGGAGAAGAACCAGTAAATTCAGTTATACCAGAAGAATCTCAACCACTCCGCAGATATCCAAGGCGATCTCATGCGCCTAAGAGACAATATGATTTTCTCGTTGAAGATAGCATGTTAGATCACATCATAGATGATGACGAACCTTTGAGTTATCAGCAAGCATCTCAGAGTAGGGACTCTGTTGCTTGGTATGATGTAATAAAATCTGAAATAGACTCTATGTACACCAACAAAGTATAGATCTTAGACAATACTTCTAAAGAGGTGATACCTATAGGTTGCAAATGATTGTTTAAGAAAAAATTGGGTGTAGATGGAAAAGTAGAGACTTTCAAAGCTAGACTGGTAGCTAAAGGTTTTTGTCAAAGACCTGGTTTGGACTACGATAAAACCTTTTCTTCAGTAGCTATGCTAAAGTCTATTCGGATCCTACTTGCTATAACTGCTCACTATGACTACGAGATCTGGCAAATGGACGTTAAAACTACATTTCTAAATGGTGATTTAGAAGAGTGCATATATATGTCTCAACCAGAGGGATTGTAGTCAGTGGGAGCAATGGAAAAGCATGTAGGTTGCTTAAAGCCATTTATGAACTGAAGCAAGCATCACAGAGATGGAACATCTGTTTTGATGATGCTATCAAAGAGTTTGGTTTCATCAAAAATCCAGATGAACTATGTGTGTATAAAAGGATAATTGGGAGTATAGTATCGTTTCTTATTTTGTATGTAGACGATATACTCTTAATCGGTAATGACATACCGTCATTACAAGAGGTTAAAATGTAGCTATCAAAAAGATTTTCTATAAAAGATTTGGACGAAGCATCCTGTATACTAGGTATTCAGATCTATAGAGATAGATCTAAAAGGATATTAGGATTATCCCAATCTAGATACATCGGCAAAGTGCTAAAGCGGTTTAGAATGGAAAATTCCAAGAAAGGTTTCGTACCTGCATCTCCTGGAACCTCCTGGAATCTCCCTCTCTAAAAAGATGTCTCCCCAGACTGATGAAGAGAGCAAACACATGAGTCTAACTCCTTATGCCCGGCAGTAGGATTGATCATGTATTTCATGTTATGTACTAGACTGGATATCGCTTATTCACTTGTGCTTACACTTCGAATGTTTGGTTTGCATCCACTGCATTCACTTGTGCTTTCCCTTTTCCCTTAGGAACAAAATTCTGCTACGGGACTGGTGCCGCCGTTTGACCTCTTTCGACCTTTTTTCTCTTGAGGAAACGTTCGGCTCTTTCCCCTCGGACTTTCAAGTCCTTCTAGGTCTTGGACGGTGCTATTCCCATGGCTTCGAGAATATCCAATGAAAGATTGTTGTGACAAGTCTCCAAGATGAAGTCTTCGCTAATCGGATCCCTACAATTCATGGCTTTGTTTCGGAATCGTTTGATGAAATTCTCCACCAACTCTCCGTCCTTTTGTTTCTCATCAAATAATGTCCCGATCGAGACCTCGGTGTCGTCATCAAAGAAATTTGTGAGAAACATATCATCCATGTCATCCCAACTGCTAATGCTCCCCGGCTTGAGGCGGTGATACCAATCGAAGGCTGCTCCGCGAAGAGTGCCGACGAATGACCGTACCATCAAAGGTTCATTCCTAGAGATTATCCCCAAGTAAGACTTGAAGTATATTAAATGCTGAGTGGGGGAGCCCTTTCCATCAAACGGTGTGAAGTTGATTAAGTTGAACTTTACCGGATACGAGATTGACTCCCACTCTCTTGGGTATGGGCACGGTATTCCGGACCTTTTCACTTCCTGAGCATTCATCAACGCATTGATTTTGCTCTCCAAATCTCTCATTTTCTTATCCTCACTCGTATCTGTCTTCGAGTGGTTTCGGGGAGAAGTAACGTGGTCCTCCTTCGTATTACTATCATCCGAGGGACCACCCCCATTATTGTTGTTGACGGGAGGAGTGTTCATGTTAGCATTCTCATCAACTTCCCGCTCGTTATCATCTTGGTTGGGATTATTGCGACGGTTAGATTCTCCCTGATGAGTTGTCAGTGTCGCAATTTGCTGGTCATGCATCTTCCTCATTTGCTACATAGCCATTTTCATTTCAAATTTAAAACTGTCTTTTTGCTTAGCTAAAGCGTCCTCAAGAATCTTAGCCACTTGCTCGGCGCTAATCATGAGTGATTCGTAAGGTTGTCCTGCACTCGATGCGGTGTCATCGGAAGTCCCTTCTGCATTCTTTGGTAATCCCTTCGTCTACTGGTCCCCGATCACAATCGAGTTATACGTTGGGACACCACGGCAAATTGATCCGGACTAAAGTGTCGTGTCGACTTTCCCCTCCCAGTCATGTTAACGGACACTTCTGAAAAATCATCATCCTGAAGAGCAGCTCTCCTCTTGCGGAAATGCCTTGGTCTGGATTCAGATGTTCTTGTGGAAATTCTTTCAAACACCGAAACTCTCTCCGTGATGGTCTTGGAACAGTAACATTCTGACAATACCGCCTTAATAATTTTAGCACACGGACAGTGAGAATCCGTGTCTCGGGCATCCCTTTTCCTGGATTTGTTCGCACCCCCAGCTTGATAGTACAACTCGTCAATTTGATGACTGGAGCAACCTATCGTGTGCTGGCACGACTTCCCAGGTATAACGTCTTCATCTGACGAGTACGTTTTCTTCTGGGAACACGACGCTTTGTTAACGTCTTCAGGAGTCGCATGTCTGAGGCTACGTTTTTGTAAACGTTGGCCCTCAACAGGCTCCTGGATTTCAACACGCAATCCAATACGGTCATTTGCGTGACTTTTCCCGTCATATTTTCTCCTCCACTGCCTAGGAGGACGACCTCCAGCCTGAAAATGTGCTCGAGATCCATTCAATAAGCCTGAGCGCTTTCTGACTGTAGCTTTGCCTCAATCATCGTGTGAAGGGCCAAGGCGGTCTTTGATGGTCATCTTAAAATGAGATAAATCCACACTGTCACGGATCTCCACCGGAGGTGCGGAACTTGTCGGGACAGTAACAGGGGCCGTCGGAAACTCAGACGGGACTGCAAGAAGTGATTCAGCAGTGAAACAGACCAAACCAGTTCGAGTTTTGCTCAAACCACCATTTGGTGGCTTGACCTTGGCCGAGCCACCATTTGGTTGTTTGAACTTGGCTGAGCGACCATTTAGTGGTTTGACTTCGACCGAGCCATCATTTGGTGGTTTGAACTTGGCCGAGCCACCATTTGGTGGTTTGACTTTGGCCGAGCCACCATTTGGTGGTTTGAACTTGGCCGAGCCACCATTTGGTGCTTTGAATTTGGCCGAGCCACCATTTGGTGGTTTGAATTTTTCGATGCCTTCGGACACCGTTTGGGTTGTTTTTGATGCCGGCTTGGACTTTGGCCTCCAGACTCAGCTTGATCTTGGTGGCTTCTTTACCACTTCTTCTTGTTTCAATTTCTGCGCTTCTTGCATCAAAGCTCGCGCATGCGCGAGTAACGCGCGATGTTTCTGGATCCTTTCTTCAAGAGTTGAACGCGTCCTTTTGACGTAGATCCATTCATTCGTGGTTGAGTTGGAGGAGTTGGCTATCCGCTATTACGGCGCTTTGCGCCTCTTGGTCTTCAGATCCGCTTCATAGCGGATTCCATCAACCGGTTCCAACGCCTTGGCCATCTGGCGCGTGAGGCGTTGTCGCCGCCTTTGACGTACTCTCTTTGATAAGACGGGAACATCATCAGTAGTCAACCCTTCGTTCAAGGGGTTCAGATCTGCAATTTCAGCCTCATCGGATTTCGGCGGGGCGTTGTGAGCCACGATTGCAGCGGTGGCGGGGAGATCTTCTTGGGTCTTCAAATCCGAAGACCAGCGAACCTTCCTGGACTTGCGAGGAGAGGTGGATCTGGAGGGGGAGGACAAATACTCCTCATACTTCTGCTGGTCGAACTCAAACTCGACCTCTTCTTCAACCGGGATGAGAATCCGAGGTTGCGACACATCAGCCTTTGCAGAAAGGCTGTCGGCTCCTACTGTGGTCGCCAGTGTGTTTGGGTAGAAAATTGATTTCATTGATGAGTCCATTACAGCTTCAAACACCTACAATGAACTCAAACAAAAAAATATAGCCTTTTTATAAGACTTTAAATCAAAAATTATAATTTTCTCTCAAACTACACACAATAGAAGTTTATCACCTATTGCTTGTGCGGGATCGTTGTCGGTGCTGGGGTTTATCCGTGGACCGCCTACGGATCAGATCCGGTGAGCAGAAGTTTGGATAATCAGTGTTTTCGCTTCACGAAGGAAGTGATTGCAATAGCGGCGATTTTGACTAAGCAAAATCACGGCTCTTCTCGGGATTTAAGACTAAGCTTAAATCCGGAGGAGGGTGGAATGAGTCTCAGATCTCTCGAACCCTTGCCTTGTTGAAGAACTCCGCCAAGCTCTGCTAACTCTCTAAAATGTGCTCCAATCTCCAATTTAACAGCACTTCGTCCTCTTGATCTCCAGATCCTCAAAAAATGAACACTAGGGCTCTTATTTATAGGCTTGGTTGACGGTTTCTTCAGATCAAAACGAGGGATCTCTTCTATCTTCAGTTAGAAACTGCATAACCACTGTATCAGAGTAGTTAGAACTCCCAAATCCCAAAAGAATCCATAAAAGAACCAAAAAACTGATTTTGGCCGTTTCACCGAAGTGGCTCGGCCTTGGCCGATCCACTGGTCTGACCGGACTGTTTCGACGCGTCCCGATCGCCAGAGGCTTTCGCGGTTTCCTAGAGTTTGGCTCGTTCCGTCGTTTGTATGTATCTCATTGCTTCGTTGACTTGTACGTCGATTTGGTGGCTGGTGAGTGTACGGGCCACTTGGTGGTGGCCGGTGAACACGCTGGCCACTTGGTTCGTCGATTTGGTGGCTGGTGAGTGTACGGACCACTTGGTGGTGGCCGGTGAGCACGCTGACCACTTGGTTCGCCGATTTGGTGACTGGTGAGTGTGCGGGCCACTTGGCGGTAGTCGGTGAACACGCTGGCTACTTGGTTCGCCGATTTGGTGGCTGGTGAGTGTACGGGCCACTTGGTGGTGGCCGGTGAGCACGCTGACCACTTGGTGAATCTTCTCGATTTGAATGATGACGTTTATCGCCTCCTCTTCGTCTCGAGCTGCATACGGGAACTTATAGACATTTTTAGACGCCTACAAGGGTCTTATGCTAATCTAATCCGATTTTATGCCAATTAAAACTAATAACAAGTTATCCTAGCAAGTACGAAATACAACAATATATATAAGCTAGGATAAGCAATATGAACAAAGAGATATATCCTAGCAATGAAATATACTATGAGATATATGCAATGATATACAAATTAACACAAGGGTGAAATAAACATAAACAAAACAAGAGTGATAGTAAACAATGCAAACACACAAAATGATCACGGAGTTCGGACCTTCCGTCCTACGTCTCCGCTGCCCACTCTCGGGGAGAAATCCACTAACACAACCGGGTTTTCTACGCTTACCCGAATAACGTTTACACCTCACACTCGGTTTTCTAGCTAACCGAAAACTTCACAATTACACACTTGCAATTACACTCTACACCCTCTAAGTGTTGGCCTAGTCCGTGTCCTCCTCCTCAAGTGCTCGGATGCGACCTCTCCCTAGGTTCGTCAACCGACGCCACTCCTCTTGGATTCGACCCCGTCTCTCACCAACCACTCCTCTCGGTGTACAAGTGTAATACAATGTGAACCTCACAATTAAGCACAAATACAATAAATGATTGTTCTCTAATATGGATGAGAACACAATGAAGCTCACTCTCAATGATACAATCCCACAACCCAAATTATACTATGTATGAAATACTATAAGCTCAATGCAGGTTGTGTGTGAACAAAGAGAAATAAAATCAAACTCAATTAAAGTCTAGCAAATATAAATATGACAATGTAAATGTAAACAAGCTAGATAATTGAGTTGAGAAAACTTCTCTAGAACAAGAGAGATGAAGATGTGAAGTGGAAAGCTCAAACCAAAGATGATCTCTTCTTCTTGTGAACCAATCTTCACAAACTTGAAACTTTTAACCCACACTTAAACAAAACTTAAACTCTTGTAAAAACTTGTTTAAAACATCCCTTAGTGGTAGAAAATAGTTATGGCAAAGGGGTATATATAGGGTAGAAGAAAACAACTCAAAAAATCCCAAAAACCCACTAAAACACAAAAATCAGCAAATTACCGTTATTGTGCAACAGTAACTTCGGTGGTCGACCGTGGCGGTCGACCACGAAAAGTAAAACTGCAAAACTGCTCTCTGGACTGATGATGTTCGATCGTGCTACATGTTCGACCGCACTGTAGCACGTTCGACCGTACTGTAGCACGATAGACCGTGACGGTCGACTGCACTTTTCCAGATTTTGACAGATGTTGAAATTTTGCGTATCTGACTTTGTAAAATTAATTAAAAATAGTAAATCAACTCCAAAAATCATGAAATTTTGAGGGAAGGTTCTAGACATGTATACAGTTTCTAAAAAATTAATTAATAAGTCATCAACATGTTAGAGAAAAAATTTCTGAAATATCACTTCTCAGTTGAGAGAAATAATTGTTTGAACACATATATACAGTTTCTAAAAAAATTGCTGAAAACACGTTTATGTAAATTCAATTGAAAATAACAAAACAACTCAAAAATTAGTAAAACTTGGAGAAATGTTTGTATATATGATGATAAACATGTAAACAAGAAATTTTTTAAATCCCATTTCCCAATTGTGAAAACACATCTGTTTTGCAAAAACATGCACGGATATGTGCACGAACATGAGCTTATTAAAAACCTGATTTTGTAAATTCAAATAAACATAACAAATTAATTCCAAAATTGATAAAACTTTGAAAAACATTTATAAACATGAAATTGAACATGTTAGAAAAATAATTTCTCAAATTAAATTTTCCATTTGTGAAAACTCATGTATTTTGCAAGTGTGTCTAAAACATGAAAATGTGATATACATAAAATTTGATGTTTTGACATAAACAATATTTTGAAACCCTATGAAATGATTTTATAGACTTAATGAAATATATATACAATGATTGTTAAGTCCATAAACTAAAACTTTTGTATATATATAACTATATATATAAAAACCAAATGTGTGTGTGTATATATGATTGAGCTTAAAGTACTAACACACATAATATAAAACCTAAACTAAATATACCCAAGATTGATTGATCTTCGATGTAGCTCAACTTGGTATACTTACGGATGAAGCTAGAACTTGGATCTTCAATTTGAATCGTATAGGTTTCACTCCACAATTCCGCCAACCTCCATTGGATTTGATCGTTGAAGCGTAATCCATCCAATCTCCAACATGTTGTTTGTCTATAATAAATAGAATTATACAAACACTAGACAAACAACATTAGAAGTAAATTATTTGTTAAATATCATCAAAACAAGAAGGCCAATAACACATACTTGAAACCTATGAAATACAATTTATAGAGTTAATGCGTATGATTAATACACATATATGATTTTCACCGGATACACATAAACTGTTATATGTATTGGTAAAATCAGAATGTTATGTGCTTAAGAAATGAATTCCAGTATTTTTTTCATAAAGTTAACTTTTAGTCAACTAGTTAACTTTTTAGTCAACATTTGACTTTTGGTCAACTCATTGATTTTTTGCTTATATAATGACTTATTAATTAATGATTGGAAAATTACGAAATACCGTATTTATGAAATACCGTATCGATGTGGTATTTTTATTTATGAAATACACACTTCATTATACCTTGATTAATGAGTCATGAGATGAGTCATTAAGGTGGTATGGTTTGGGGAACATAGTTTTAACACATGATTTTGATTTTTCATGACTCTTTGCATGACTCATGAGATGAGTCATTGCATGACTCATGTAAGGAATTATTACATTTAGATGACTCATGGCATGACTCATGAGATGAGTCATGTCATATCTCACTCTATATATATGAGCTCTCTTTCTTATGGAGAGGTTAATAAAAAATTGGCGAAGTGTTTTTTTCCATAAGAGAATAAAAGAGAGCTCTATCTCTTGCTAAACTCTAGCAATCTTTGAGTAAGAGAAAGTAGTAGGATTTTTAAGTACCCTGGGGTGGATATCTTATCTTGTGTCTCAAGAAGACTCCGATTTTACCAAGCTCACTTGAAGATTTGGAGATACGTTACAAGGAGGTTTACAACAACAAAGAGAACGAGCTAGGGGTTGTTCGATCTACCATTGAATCACGCTATGAAAGTAAGGCTTCGAAGCTCTTAGTTGCTCTCTTTATTATAGGGATCATGTTAGATTTAATTAGGATGATCCTAGTTTGTATTTCATGCTCTCTACATGTTAGTATTATTATACATACAGCCTTTCGGTGTGCATTTAGCATGTAGATTAAGCACGAGATCTCCAACAAGTTCAGCTTTGGATCAGAAGTGGCGCGGAACAATCCTAGCCCGGTTTGAGACTAGAATTTGGCGTAATTGTTTGCCGAAAGTAAGACTAATGCTGGACTGAAGTTTGTTTCGCTAGACTTATTTAACTCAAGTTGCCAAGAGTCAAGACACAGGCTAAGTGGTGCCCAATGTCACTAATAGGTTTTTACTCAGTGAAGCCTAAAAAGAAAGCAGTTTCAACGGATACTTGGATGCTATATACTGATGTAAAGCTTAATATTATTCACCTTTTCAAAATATTTTCTTTAGAGTGAAAGCCGTTCCAGAATATTGATGCAAATATATTTCTAATTGTGACTTGAGTTTGTTGATTTGGAGCTGCTAGAATGTAAAAACATAACCCTCAATTATCACCACAACTTCGGAGTTTTTATGTACGCCTAAAAAGAAAGCAGTTTCAGCGGATAATTGGATGCTATATACTGATGTAAAGCTTAATATTCTTTACATTTTCAAAATATTTGTCTTAGAGTGAAAGCCATTTCAGAATATTGATGCAAATATATTTCTAATTGTCACTTGAGTTTGTTGATTTGGCACTGTTAGGATATAAAAATATAACCCTCAATCATCATCACAACTTCGGAGTTTTTATGTAATGATTAGGTTATTTAACTTAAGATAGTATTAGAGCAATAGAGCTATTCAGAAGAAAGGAGACAAACTTATTCATGATAAGAATAATTTTTTTTGGGAAGAGAAAGATAGTCTTATTCATTTCATTGAGCTGCTTATACAATAGTAAAGGGAGATGTTCTAGTTTTCTACGCATGTGAGACTAAAACAAAGGAAAACAAGATAAGCCTAGCTACATTTTAACACCAAGTACAAAGAGATGAATTTTTTTCCTTGGAAGGTTGCTTGAGAATGAGTTTTTTTTTTTTTTTTTTTTTTTTTTTTTTTTTTT
>BQKN01000551.1:224337-239714 GCA_022839385.1 Asparagus kiusianus
GCGTGTAATTCATCGTCTTTTTTGGTCATAAATAAAGCTATACCGAAAATATGGATGAAATGTTGTGACTTGGTCTAAAATTAAATCAGGTTGGGTACATTGGGTGTATGAATAGTTTTTAATTGAACGGGTTTAAAAATAAACCAAGACAATAATGGATTTTTTAAAAGAATAAAATAAATAATGCAGGATAAGGAGTTGGTAAACTGTATTTAGAGCTGGATCCAAGTCAACTCAACGCAAGTCATCTCTCTCGCACACACACTGACGCACCATTACTTAGCCATGTCCGCGGCGTCCGCGCCACCGCCGTCCCTAGCTCCGTGCCAGCCAAGCGAGAGTATTTCTTTTGAATGGATGCTTATCATAGAAATACTAATGCTTTACAGCGTATTGTTGGTAGGTTTTCTCGCCTCCCCCATGTTTAATTTCATTAACAGCTCAATCGAGACGGCCATGTTCAGCGAAAACTACTTAGGCGATTCCAGGGTCGCAAATTTTCTCAGAAAATTGTGGGCCTTTTGTACTTTGAATATCTCCGCAACCAACTTTCTCATGTCTACGAGGCCCGTTAATTACTTTAGAGGGTCCTGGCTCTTTACCACTCACAACGAGTCCATCGTATCCTTGCCTTTGCTCATCCCTACAATAATTTTCAACAGAAATTCATACAGCTGGAGCTCCAGGATCTTTCGCTTGTATATCTTCTATACTAATTTCAACATCTTTACGACCAAATTTGTTCGTAATGCAATATCAATATTGTCCGTTCCCTTCATCACGTATGTTTCGGCTATGGGCGATGATGCGCAGGCTGGCGCTTCGCCGTTCTTCATTTTGGCGCTTATATTCCTGCGTCAGTTGTATGCGAGTACCATCGATCCCACCAAAGATACCGGTGTTTCAATGATCCATAATGATCTCGAAGATAGTAAAAGTTTTCCCATCCATCAAATTACCGAAAAATGTTGGGTCCTGTTTGTTCTCAACACTAGCAACAGCTTGCCCTGGAAACTCAAATTGCCAGCATGTTGCGTACTGGGGCTGCAAGTTTTTAAGGATATTGCCAGGTATATAGCTGTAAAGAAAGGGTCCCAGTCCTTTGCAAGGGATAAAAATGCAAAGCTTGTTGCCAGCTATATGGATCAATATTTGGGTCTTGACGGATCTCCGAGGGTAACAGAAATTGAATATGCAGAAACACCAACAGTGTTCATGTCGGGGTACAAATACTTGGTTATGGGAGAAGAGAAGCAGAGGATAGAGCCATGCCGAGAAAAAGGATACAACATTACAGTAACTGATGAATCTCAACTCATTACGCTTGATAAAGTGTGGGCTTGGAATGGTGAAGAACCTCAAGACCAAGAAAACAAGGAGTTGTGCCTCTCATTCGCTCTGTTCAAGCTGCTGAGAAGGAAGTTCGAGGGAATTCCATTGACAGAATCTGGATCTCAGAGAGCTCTCAGGCTACTTCTTCATGGGCCGTTCAAAGATCATAAATTTGCCTTCAATATTGTAGAAGTACAGCTTTCTTTCCTCCAAGAGTACTTTTTCTCCACAATCCCTTTAGGTAACGGTTTGTTCTTTATTGGTCTCTCAGTTGTCCTCGTTTTGTGTTACTGCGGCTTGATCGTTCTACTTATCTTTGAAATTTCCCGACCTATATCTTCCCAAACTATCTATTATCAAACTTTACCAATAGAGAATGCGGAAACATTGTTTGTTCTTGAGGAAAGCCTCTGCTTCATTATTCTTATTTTTCTACTCTCAAGGGATGTTTATGAGCTTAAAAACTATCTAGTTTCCAAGTGGAGAAAAGTAACTGCAATATGTCAGCGAGGATCCCGGCCGAGGAGTTCTGCTGTTAGACATCTCTTTAATCTCGTAAGCTTCTCCAAATCCAAATACTCGTGGGGCAACTATAATGGCTTGAACCAGCACTCATTCCTCAAAAGGGTTGAGAGCTTTATCGAAGTTCCTGATGTAGTGAAGGAAGCCATTGTTAGATCCCTAAAAGAAAACAAAGGCCACCTCAGCAGCGGTAGAACATCGCTAAATCAAAATGGCATCTATGATTCAGAAATTCATAATGCATGTGGGCTGGAGAGTCACACTGAGAGGATACTGGTTTGGCACATAGCCACAAGTCACTGTGAGGCTCAAGCTCAGCAAAGTGAATTATGTTCTGATGATATCAATGTTGCTTCCTGCTTATCAAGATATTGCGCTTACTTAGTCACGGCGGTTCCAGAATTGATACCGGAGGAGACTGAATGGATAAAGCTTGTTGTTCAAAGAGTGATAAGACAAGTATGTTTTCGTAATCATGACATTTCTCGTATCGGAGGCTGCTATTTCTGCTGGGATTGTATGACTTTCAGAAGGGACATTGTGGTTTCAGAAGATGAAGGTGAATTAGAACAGGCGTTTCGATTTGTTGAGATGGGTAAAGAACTTGGAGAGAAACTGATAACAGAGATGATGAGTCACGGCGTTGGAAAGTAATGGCTGATTTATGGACAGAGATGTTACTGTACATGACTCCATCAGATAACGTCGAGGCTCATAGAGACAGTCTACGCAAGGATGGTCAGTTCATTACCCACGTCTGGGCTTTGTTATCTGATATTGGCATCAATGAGCTCGCTATGCCTTGAGCTTTCTGTAAACTAATTATTCTGCTTACAATTTGTGCTTGCTGGATTTATGCTTTTCGCATTACTCTCCAAATTTTTTTCTATTTGCTGATCTGAGGTAATTTAGTATATGTAACCCCTTAGTCAAATCCACTAGTCCTGAAGCTCATAAAGAGAAAGCAAAGTTTAAGAGGACCGGCAAAGGTGGGTGGAAATGGGTTCAATCAGCCTAACCACTGAGCAATCAGGTTGTGAAGAGATTACAGGAAAATCAGCATCAGCAGCAAAAACGGGCGAAACAGGCGGCGGTCGACCGGCCCGGTCGACTGCATTCGTGCACAAGGCTTACTGTGCGTCTGGAAGGAGGTCGGTCGACCGGCCCGGTCGACCGCAGATGATTCGGTCGACCGGTGCGGTCGACCGGACCTGTCTCTGGATTTTTTGGGCTTCTGCTGGATGGTGATCGGTCGACCGGGCCGGTCGACCGGAATTGATCGCGGTCGACCGGGCCGGTCGACTGACGAAGCGGATATTGGTTTTCTCAGGTTTTTGACCCGTTTCGTTTTGTAATCTATAAATACCCTAAACCTGATTTGTTAGGGTAACCTCAAGGACGAATTTGAGCAGCCTTTTGGAGAGAGTTGTTGTATCAAATTGTGGGAGAGTTTTGGAGAGATCAAGAGCTTTGTTTTAGGGTTTAGTCTGAGAGATTGTAACTCTATTTGTATTCCCTTGATTTCTAGTAGTAAAAACTTCCCCTTCCTTGCCCCGTGGACGTAGGCAATTTGCCGAACCACGTAAATCTCTTGTTATTGGTGATTGTGCTTGTTGATTTTGGTTGTGATCTCTCTTGTTTGGATTGTGTGTGTTTTGAACGCTTCCGCGCCGCGCACAACAATTGGTATCAGAGCATCGGGTTCGACTTGAGGCTTGTTTGAAGGATTCGCTGAAGGAGTCCTATTTGGAGAGTTAGATCGACAACATGGGTGAAGGAAGCACATCGGGATCGTCTCTTACGAAGACGATACATAGTTTGAGCATCAATAACATGAAGATCGATGTTCCGAAGTATGATGGTAAGATCAATTTCGGTTTGTGGAGGTGCCAGGTGATGGATGCGTTAGATGCTCAGAATTTGGAGGAGACTCTTGAGTTACAAGAGAAACCTGCCGAGATGGAAGCTAAGGTTTGGAAGAAGATGAATAGTAGGGCGTGTGGAGTTATTCGGTCATGCTTGACGCCGGATCTTATTTATGACGTGATGAACGAGACTTCGGCGAAGAAGATGTGGGAAACACTCAATGAGAAATATCTTACGAAGAGCATTGAGAATCGGCTTCACTTGAAGAAGAGGTTTTATCAGTTCAAGATGAAGAGAGGAGTTTCCATTAGAGAGCATGTTAACAACTTCACAAAGCTACTTTCAGACATGGCTAATGTGGATATCATGGTTGAGGACGAAGACAAGGCGATGCTACTTCTGTGTTCATTGCCCGAGGATGATTATGGTACGTTTGTCCTAACTATGATTAATGGAAGAACTACTGTTAGTTACAAGGAGGTGACCTCAGCGTTGGTGAATTATGAGTTGAGGAAGAGTGTTGATAAGTCCTCCGAGAAGGCATCGGGAGATGCACTAGTAGTTCATGGTCATGGTTCAAACCGTAGCAGGAGGTCGCAGTCTAGAGGTGCACATCGTGGGATTCGTAGGAATCAGTGTGCCTTTTGTAAAGAAGATGAACATTGGAAAGCCGAATGCCCAAAGTTAGATCAAGCCGAGAAGAATAAGGGGAAAGCTGTACAAGTTCCAGAGGTGAATGTTGTCAAGACTAGTGGCAACAATTCAGATTCGGATTCTTCGGGCTATTCATTGTCTGCACTGCCGTCAGTTTGTGTTGCCAACTCTACAGAGTAGATGTTGGATTCGGGTGCTTCATACCACGTTTGCCCTAGGAGGGATTGGTTCTCCAGCTTTCAGGAGTTGGAAAGAGAGGATGTTGTGCTCATGGGTAATGGACATGCATGCTCTATTGGTGGTATTGGTACAGTTCGTATTCGGATGTATGACGGAGTGATTCAGGAGTTGGAAGGAGTGAGGTTCGTTCCACAGTTGTCGAAGAACATCATTTCATTAGGAGCTTTGGAGGCAGTAGGCTATAAAGTGACCTTGGTGGATACACGTTTGAAGGTCACATCGGGGTCCATGATTGTGATGAAGGGAGTCAGAAGATGCAATTTGTATTATTTGCTTGGAAGCACGGCTATTGATAGGGAGATGACGACTTCATCAGATTCGGCTAGACTGTGGCATTGTTTGGTGCTGGGGTATATGATTAGTAATACCGTGCATTGGTTATTGAGGAGTGCTATGACCTGCAGATTGAAGTTCTGTGAGCACAATGGGATGAGCGAGACCGTGGTGGAGTTTGGCACTTCTATCCATCGAGCGAGGGGTCTTTTTGGAGGTGTTCAGTCAGGCATTTGGGGGCCTTCCAAGAAGGCATCATTGGGAGGTACGTATCTTGGTTTCCACAGTTGGTGATTGTTCTAGGTATTTTTGGGTCGCGACCAGTTCCCGTTGGTGTAAAGTCCTAGAAGTCAACAACAATTGGAAGAAGTGTATTGGCAGAAAGGTAACTCGTTGTTCTAGATTTGGTAGGGGTCCTTTCTTGCGTTGGTGCCGAGCTCACGGCAGTAGGAGACACTTCATTGGTGTGGAGACTTTGGGGCGACGAGATGAGATGACAGTTTCGATGGGTCGTTCCTTTCTGGAGGAGGATCGGCGTTTGATGTCGAGCATTGATATTGGTGTGCGAACTTCGACATATTTGGGTCATCTTATGCATAGGTCGCCGACTGCTGCTTTAGGAGTTATTGGATCTGGTGGAGCTGCTTCAGATTTTGGGTCGCGTCGGATGCTTGGATACCCAGCACTTGGTCACATCGAGGATGTGAGATTTGATCCGATTGCGTGTTTGGGGTTCGGAGGCTCAGTTGATTATCATTTGGGAGCTTCTGATTTTGTTCTGAGCAGGTATGTCACGTTTGACTCTCAGCAGGTGGAGAGTGGTGATCAGATCATTGGGACATCACAGCGGGTGGAGAGTGATGCTGCTCCACGTTGGGTGGAAACTCCAGATCATACTGCATCATTTGGGATTCCAGCTGATGTGACACAGATTGGGAATTGTGATGATTTGGATGCAGATGATAGGATGATTGATTCAAGTATTGCTGATGGATGTAGTTTGGATATGGCCATTGGTTCACCTCAGATGGAGGTGTTTGATTTGTATCAGTTTGGGGCCACTATCAGTTGCAGATCCGTTGGCGATATTGGGGAAGAGTTGCAGACTTTTCTATTTGTTTGAGAGCCTTTGGAGGCCGTTTGGGTGAACTACGTGAAGGCTTGATTCCTTGGGCGAGAGGATACGTAGACAGTCTTTCAGATGCAGCCGGTTTGATCAGTTGATCCAGATGGGGGACTATTGGATGGTTTGGTGTCGGCTCAGTTTTGGTGGAAACATTCGCCGAGGTGGAGAATTAAAGAGATTACATGAAAATCAGCATCAGCAGCAAAAACGGGCGAAACAGGCGGCGGTCGACCGGCCCGGTCGACCGCATTCGTGCACAAGGCTTACTGTGCGTCTGGAAGGAGGTCGGTCGACCGGCCCGGTCGACCGCAGATGATTCGGTCGACCTGTGCGGTCGACCGGACCTGTCTCTGGATTTTTTGGGCTTCTGCTGGATGGTGATCGGTCGACCGGGCCGGTCGACCGGAATTGATCGTGGTCGACCGGGCCGGCCGACCGACGAAGCGGATATTGGTTTTCTCAGGTTTTTGACCCGTTTCGTTTTGTAATCTATAAATACCCTAAACCTGATTTGTTAGGGTAACCTCAAGGACGAATTTGAGCAGCCTTTTGGAGAGAGTTGTTGCATCAAATTGTGGGAGAGTTTTGGAGAGATCAAGAGCTTTGTTTTAGGGTTTAGTCTGAGAGATTGTAACTCTATTTGTATTTCATTGATTTCTAGTAGTAAAATCTCCCCCTTCCTTGCCCCGTGGACGTAGGCAATTTGCCAAACCACGTAAATCTCTTGTTATTGGTGATTGTGCTTGTTGATTTTGGTTGTGATCTCTCTTGTTTGGATTGTGTGTGTTTTGAACGCTTCCGCGCCGCGCACAACAGGTTGGCCATAACTTTGTATACTTCGCCTGCCGGATTCAAATAATCCTACTGATTATCCATGTCCGAACCTGCACCAGAAGACAGATCCAACTGTTGATATGCTATATAAAATAACAAAAACTAGATAGTCGAACTAATCCATGTTATTTACTCAGGCCAAAGCCTCGTAAACTAGGAATCCTTCTGATCGTTACCGCACAATTTTGTAGGCAAAGGGTCAAGACACACGCCAACTGTCGCCACACTGAAAGACTGAGAGAAGCCTAAGTAGCAATCATTAGATATGTACATACTATTCACTGATGTAAAGCTTTATATTCTTCACCTTTTAAAATATTGATGCAAAAATAATTTCTATGGGCAATTTTGAGTTTGTTAATTTGGATTGCTAAAGTAGAGCCCAACATGCCTATGATGATCTTCTTTGATCTGATAATTTACCAGCATGTCTTAGTTTTAACTTAGATGTCATTTGCTCAGGAAACTTGTTATCTGGTGCATTAGCGAGCTGTTTGTGGATCATAGGAAAGGAAAAGGGTTAGTCTTACATTATCCCGGGAACTTTGGTGGTTTTTGCTATAACCCCTTGAACTCTTTTTTCATCTCAAACACTCCCCTCAACTCCGTTCCACAACCCCGGAACTTTAAGATTTTCTCACCGGACCCCCTTACTTGTAATTGATAAATAACTAAAATTTCTTTGAGAGAACACCACGCTCCCTCGGAAATTTTAACTATTTGCAAACTACAAGTAAAGGGATCCAGTGGGAGATGCTTAAAGTTTGGGGGTTGGGTGTGTGTGTGCGTTCATTGCAGGCTTGTGAGATAAAAAAAAGTCTAGGAGGTCTTGTGAAAAATTGATACGGGTGTATCTTCTCTTCGGGAGCTTAGCGATCCTCATGGGAGCTTGAGGATAGATGATTCTCATGATAGCATGAGAATAGGGGTGTAAAACAGTACAGTGGAACGCAGGTGGAAGCGTGAAACGAGACGACGAGCAGCAGATTCGAAGAATCCAGTTTTCAGCTCGTGAGTCGACTCGTACATGAACATGAGTCGACTCATCAGGTTGAGTCGACTCATGACTTTCATGAGTCGACTCATAAAACCCAGCCGTTTTGTCAAAAGTTTCTGCTCGGTCGACTCAGTTTATGAGTCGACCCATGTGTCATGAGTCGACTCATCTCTGTCATGAGTCGACTCATCGACGGTTTCCTGGTTCGGTTGGGTTTCTGTTCACACGAATTCCTGTTGGTTTTGGGCTTGATTATTTACCAGATTGTCATCCACGTTTGTACACCTATATAAATGATTGTTTTAGGGTTTCTAAGCAATCAGAAGTAATTAAGAGAGATTCTAATCATTGTATTAGGGCTTAGAGAGGATTGAGAGGTTGTTCTCGATGCTAATGAGATTGTGAGGGAGAGATTTGTAATAATTGATTCTTCATAATCTAGAGAAGGTATTTTTTTTCGCCATACTGAATTGTTCTTGTGTTTTAGTTGTCTTCTTCTCAACCCACCTTTTAGTAATTCCGTGATCAAAGAGTGCTCGCACGGCGACTCGTATCAAGTTGGTATCAGAGAAATCAGATCCGGTGAAGGGGCATCCTGTGTATGGTCCTGACTCGATCACAATACAAGAAGCTTGGCGAGATCCTTATTTCATTGGAAGAGATCCATAAGATAAGAAGGAGAAAATGGCTGAAGGAGACAATTCAGCGAGGATTGATGCATTGGAGAAGTAGATCGAGACGATAGGTTCGACTCTCACACAACTCGTCAGTCTTATCTATGGAGGTGACAAACAAGGTGAATCTTCTTCGAAGAAAATTATTGAGTCCGATGTGGAGAGAGTAGATTCAGATTCCGACGAGGAGGAGGAGACCGTTAAGACTGCATTGCATCAAGGGGGTAAGAATTCTTATCAGAACTTGAAGATTGACTTTAAGGTGGAGATTCCTGTTTATGATGGGAGTGTTGACGTCGAGAGGCTTGATGACTGGATCGAGCGGATGTAGACGTATTTTATTCTTTATGGCTATTCGTCAAAAGAAAAGATTGTGTTCACGACTTTGAAGCTTTCAGGCCACGCGTTGACGTGGTGGAAATCCTACTGTAAGCAGGAGAAGAAGGCGGTATCGTGGAACAAGTTTAAGGAGTTACTGAGGAAGCGGTTCTACCCGATGGGATTCCTTGAAGAGCATTGGTACAAGTGGTACGGCTTGCGCCAAAGGGTCAATCAAATCGTTTAAGAATACACCACAGAGTTCTAGCAGCAGGCGATGGTCCTCAACATTGTGACAGGGGAATATTCCGTGTTTATGAAGTATATGACGGGATTGAGCGATTACATCCGAAAGGAGATGAAGCTATTCACGGTGGAATCAATTTGCAGAGGCGAGCGTGAAGGCTATTGCCCTCGAGGGCAAGCAAAAGAAGGGCAACGAGGCTAAGGGAGACTCCAAAGAGACGGGAGGCGAGTCTAGTGGTTCTCAATCTAAGGAGGAGAAGAAGAAGGGTGATCCAGGGAAGGCAGAGCTGATTTATAGTCACTACAAGAAGACAGGGCACACAGCTGATCGGTGCTGGGAGAAGTATCCTCATCTCAAGCCAAGAGGGTTGAAGAAGAAGGATGAGAAAAAGACATACATGATACCTTAAGGTCCGAAAGAAGTCCCGGAGATGACAGAGCCCTATAGCAGTCTTAACCTTATGGCGGGGAAGTAGACCACGAAAGAGAACGACGACCCGAGAGAGCAACTTTTTGTTCTTAAGTTGCAAGTGAAGACCAGTTTGGTTGATGCCATTGTTGATTCGGACAGCAAGAAGAATTTGATATCCGAGGCATTGGTTCAGAAACTGAGTCTGAAGACGGTCAAGTATCCGAAGCCCTATCCATTGGGGTGGATTCAGAAGGATGAGAAACTGAGTGTAGTTGATCAATACACTGTCAGATTTGCGCTCCACGAGTCGTATATTGACGAGGTCACGTGCGACGTCGTTCCATTGGATATTTGTCAGATTATACTGGGCAATCCGTACTTATGGGATAGATATGCGATCTACGAGAGGCGGGCTCAGAAGTACACCTTCACTAAGGATGGTGAAAAGTTTATATTTCGTTCGGCATCTCTTCCGAGGGAGACAAGCTTAGGGACGGTGATGCGAGCGAAGAGACTAGTGAATGCAAGTAAGAAGTTTGTCTCGCTGTGCATTAGACTTCCAGAAAAACCATTGATAAAGGATTGCAACTTGGGGCGTAAGGTGATTACGACGAGACGCGGGATGGATGAGATGTTTCTGATCGGACGTCGAGACCAGGTTCCTAGCAGGCCAGATGGTGCAGAAAAGATGGAGGAGCTCAAGAGTTTCCTCAGCAAAAGTTCTAACTTGAACGAGACTTCAAGTTCCTAAAGAGGGGACCCATGATACGGGGGTATCTTCTCTTCGGGAGCTTAGCGATCCTCATGGGAGCTTGAGGATAGATGATTCTCATGATAGCATGAAAATAGGGGTGTAAAACAGTACAGTGGAACGTAGATGGAAGCGTGAAACGAGACGACGAGCAGCAGATTCGAAGAATCTAGTTTTCAGCTCGTAAGTCTACTCATACATGAACATGAGTCGACTCATCAGGTTGAGTCGACTCATGACTGTCATGAGTCGACTCACGAAACCCAGCCGTTTTGTCAAAAGTTTCTGCTCGGTCGACTCATCAGTTTATGAGTCGACTCATCGATGGTTTCCTGGTTTGGTTGGGTTTCTATTCACACGAATTCCTGTTGGTTTTGGGCTTGGTTATTTACCAGATTGCCATCCATGTTTGTACACCTATATAAATGATTGTTTTAGGGTTTCTAAGCAATCAGAGGTAATTAAGAAAGATTCTAATCATTGTATTAGGGTTTAAAGAGGATTGAGAGGTTGTTCTCGATTCTAGTGAGATTGTGAGGGAGAGATTTGTAATAATTGATTCTTCATAATCTAGAGAATGTATTTTCCTTCGCCATACTGAATTGTTCTTGTGTTTTAGTTGTCTTCTTCTCAACCCATCTTTTGGTAATTTCGCGACCAAAGGGTGCTCGCACGGCGACTCGTATCAAAAATCTCCAGAAAGTCAGGAATTTCTGTGAAATTAACTTGTGAAAAATCCCGGAATTTCTATGAAATTAACTTGTGAAAAATCCCCAAAAAATAAGCAATTTATGTGGCATTATCCCAAAGGGAAACTTGTAATAGAATCTGATTCTCAAACCATGATTTTGTTGTTGTGTCGACAATCTACAGGGACTTTTTTGAAAAGAACAGTCTACAGGGACTTTAATAGAACCTTATTTCTCTCTACTTGTGCGTTATGAATATTTTCTAAATTTCCTGAACCAACGAGATTTGCACGGAATTGGAAGAAAGAATTGATTACTGATTCCGTTAGCTACTTCGTTTTTATTTCAGGAATCACAGGACTAGTGGGAAAGTTAGAAGAGGAGACAGAAAGAATAAACCCGGAAGCACAAATTAAACTATAAAGAAAAGTAAAAAGTCTAAGGAATCCAGTCGATAAACTCAGTACAAACTGCTACGTCTAATTCACATAAACTCAGTCGAGCTCCGCTCGTTGATGCCAATATCTCAGCAAAGACCAGCCCACACGTAAGAGTCTAAGATCCGGCTCATAAGGATCCAAAGTCAACTCACCAATCACACCGACAAGATGCTGATATCTCCGCACATCATCATCACCTAACGCTCTACCACAACTGTCACCAGCTCCAGTCTAGGTTTGTTCAGTTGGGGTTGTTCAGTTTCACGAATAAGCAAATGAAGTCTATCCAGTTATCAATTAAATCACAGTTTCAAGAGCCTTTTTATGTCATATAGCTTTTTGAGGGATAACCTACAATGTTTCACAAGTGTTTTTAATAAAGAAACCTAGTTTAAAAAAATAAAGAATACAAAGTTAAAATCACAGCTTTTTTGTTCAGAAAGCAATCAGATCCAATCGAAATTGCATTCAAATGGGTAATCCCCTAACCAATTTTGCACTAGATACCAACTACTAAATCAGTTCGGTAACAGATAAGGAGGGAAAAGGATGGACAAATTGATTCTTCACAATTTTGTTTTTTCGAGTTGAATTATTGAAAGCTAGAATGATATTAAAATTCTATCACAATGCGTTAATTATGAGCGTTTATGGGCAACTAGTTTGGTCTTGGCATCTAGAGAATGATACAAAAGTAAGAAAAAGTGTTATTATGTAAACAATCCTGCAAAAAAAAGCATAATTGAGAGAGAAAACCTAATTTGAGAGAGCGGTTTCTGAGAAAGATAATTCACCCAACAAACAAAGGAAAATGAATTCTATGATATTGGAATTTACTTCCACTACATAATACTCATCAAATCAACAGATAAAGGGGTTGTTGGGTTAGTGGATTGTTTTTGATCTATGCCATAGGTTTAGAAAAGCCCATACTTGTTCAATGGATATTAAATTATATTTTCATAAGGGATAAAATCCAATCAAATATTGTTCGCATTTCGTTGAAGATATGTAACTAAAATCAGAAATTCGAGTAAAATCGGCATAATTTTAAGGGATTATATGCATATATTCTACATGTCAACCTCAAATTCAAGGCATGAAAATAACGAATAAAGAATGTATTTAATAAAACACATGGAAACGACAGCCTAAAAGATCGTGAGATTGAAATTTCAAAGGGAAAAAAACTCAAATTAATCAAAGAATTGAGAAAGAACCCGTCGCGGATCTAGAGCTGCTCGATTATGATAATCATGCTGATCTTGTCACGAATTTGGAGCTGCTCGATTACGATACCCATCCTGATCTTCTTTGAAGAACTATCAAATTGGGATGGCGCGATTTTGAGCGATTCTGCACGGGACTCATGACGCTTCAAAGTAAACTTATTGGGCCTTCGTAGCACAGTTGTCCCCGAAAGAGGAACTACTTCAGACTGTAGCATAGTCATAGACTTACTGGGCCTTTATTATACTTCGGCCTAGAGGGAGAAGAACGCTTGGGTACTGAAGATCGTAGGGCCCAATTGCCAATGAGTGAATAAACATTCCTCTTTTGTCAAATGTAATTAAACTACTCCTTTCACTAATAAGACGCTCTTAAGTATGATGGATGCACAATTTTCCTACTTTGATGATCAAATTACCAGTCTTATCGACCATTTTCCACTTCAAACACTTAGTTCCCATATTATATAGTCACACATCAAAGGAACGTGCATTGGTAACAAAATTAGCCATTAACTATTGTTTCCTACTTCCCATTAAGCTCATCTATATACTTTTAGCTGCATTAAACCCTCCTCAACTCATTTACAGAAACTCAGCACTCCTGAAATGCTAATTTTAGAAAAATAAATCGCAAGTAATACTCCTCTTCTTCATGAACTGTGGCAAGCTAAGTGAGTTGAAGGGGTTTAGTTATGTGCTATGTAATCTTTACAGCAAATTAATAGCTCTCTTTATTCTCTTGGTTTCGCTCATCTATAATAAAGAAGAAGCACTTGATTGCAATCTTAAACAAAGATTAATCTTGCCCGTGAACACCCAAACAAAAGTTTGTGGGGCCGAGGGAAAAGGCTTACAAAGCAAATATTTTTGTTTTCGCCCTTTGTTGCCAAGTTTGAAGCTCTGGCTCTCACGACTGCGCGTGTGGGAACGTGTCTCTGGCTGATTAACTTCCATGGTTGCCACTGTGGACCGCATCTTTCTTCACTATGGGCTCGAGCGTGTCTCTGCAGTGTGCGTGCAGCCTTCATTATTGCACACGAGACTTAAATGCCTGAATTTGTTTGGCTACGGATACGTACGCATCTGTACTGTCAGACTTCATATTTTGGGTTCATAACTCTAAAGACGATACTATTTTGTTGTTTTTCTTTGGAATATATATTACCCAAAAGAAGTCTTTCAAAGTGTTACAAATTTTGTTTATCTCTGTTTGGGTAAATTGCATACAACCCCTTCATTTATGTATTCATCAATAGTATCTTTCAACTATTTTATTAGCCATTATTATGCATGATTGATATTTTCGAAGGATTAATTGCAACTGACCCCTCTATACTTCATGAATTGAGGGGTCTTTAGGGTTATGATGTAATTTACTTGTTTTATTTGTGAAGTTAAAATTGAATGGAAAGAAATGTTGCCATATGATATAACTATTATTTGTACGCTCAGATAAACCGAAAACTTGATAGTTCACGTTGAAGTTCGTCCAGAATCCTCTCAGGATTAGAATCTTCAGCGTGTGTTACCACCAGCGTGTGTTACCATTTGAGAATGGCATTTAAATCCCTACCAAAATTACTATCCGCTCCCTTCTAAATTTATAAAATTTACACCCAGCCCACTAAAAAACTACTTGACTATTTGCATTTAACCCATTTGTACTTAGTAGCCCATTCTAAAACTTCAGGTCAAATGGGCCCAAACACTAAATCCAAAAACCCGTTGCCCAAAATTCTCTAATCTGTATATGACTCCAGTTTCTGTGATCCCAAAACCAAAAGACCCAAACAACTGACATTTGTTCTGCATTCCGAACAGGTAGTATAGGTTTTTAAATATTATATTTTTATTTTTAGATAAATAGTCACTTGTTATCCGTGCGGACCGTCCCCATAAGAAAATTTTTGTGGATCTGCTAGTAGTCAGGTAGCGCAGACTTCAAAGCTAATTGTTTAAAGCGATCGGGTGTATTACTCACAAATTCTAATGTCGACTGATTTCTCCACTCAAGTGTCATCACCACGAGCGATATCGTGGATTTGCTATCAGCTCAGGTATCTAACCAATTGACTGTACCCTCGACTTGTCAGCTAGTTGTTCCCAGATCTGATCGAATCCTAATATGTTAGGGTTTGATTAGGGTTTATTGGTATTTAAACATAACTCTAGAAAAATGGTGTTCCATAAGACCTAGGGTATAGAAAACATTGAAATTAAGTGGTAATCCATAGATCATCTATGAGAGAGAGTATGGAGATCATCAATCTCACTCTATGTAATATGTAATATGTTGTTCCATTACTAAAGATTTATCTGCCAATGCTCATGAATGTAGAATTTGCTCTAGACCACATGGAATCCTTCTGCTTACGATTGTAATTTCGTTTATCTGATTTTTCTTATCTATTGCTTTGTGATATTGGTTTCAGTCAATGCCTCTGTAATAGCTACAACGTAAAAGACTTACTAATACTTTGATTAGAAATAACAAATGACAAGAGGGAAAGTGTCTTTTAAAACCTCTGAGGTTTTATGATCCTTTAAACTATAAGGTGAGACTTTTTATAATTATTCTTTTTTTGATAAATTATTCATTGATGTCCAAATGGGCTTTGGGCTCAGACCTGGCCTGGTGCTCTGCCTAGATCCGACCCGATACCCGGTCTGGTCCGGATAAGGCTCGAAAAATCTGGGCCGGTCGGGCTTCGAGCCCGAGTCTGGGCCAAGTTGGTGAAGCTCGAGCCGGGTCCGGGCCGGTTTTTAGTTAT
>BQKN01000551.1:242518-276658 GCA_022839385.1 Asparagus kiusianus
CCCCCCCCCCCCCCCCCCCCTTTGTTTGTTACTCTTGCTATCATTCAAGTTTTTTTTAGCTTTGTTTCATGAGAATTCAAGTCCTATCTACTAAGAAAGGTAGAAAAGGAATCAGCTTTCTTTTATTACTATAGCATGTCTAGCTGTTTACTGCTATGATTCTTTTCTTCTCGGCCCCTTTATGCTCTCTGGTGAAAGGTTAGCTTTCTTGGTGTGGGTCACTTTGCAGTAGATTAATAACAATAATAATAATAGACAATAACCTCATGGTGTTTAAAGTCATCCAGCTGGTGGAATACTAGATAATAAGCCTGGACCTTGGTTCATCTTTTCTTTCTGCAACCTGTGTATTGGATTCTGCTACCCAGAATTACTTTTGCTTTCAACCCTCCTCTTGGTATAAAGCTGCCGTGGTCATTTGTTCCTTGTTGAGTCCTACAAGGAATTAACCAGTCAAACTCTCTTCTCCCTTTAGTTAAAGATCATCTTGTTCCTTGGCTTCGCCTGAACTCTCTTTGGCTTCGAACACCAGCACTAGTGTTAGAATTTCACTCTGATTGTTAAGATTTCTCATATGAACAGGGACGTTACGATGTCTGTTCAAAAAGAAATTTCTTCGATGGAAGTCCAATGTTCTTCTGGAGTTGCTGCTGAGCAATTCATGGCTACTGATTGGGATCCATTACATTCAGTCAGTGGCTCTACTGGTTTCTCTTCATACAATGTTGGCAATTCTAGTATCGAGAGACTCCCGAGCCTTTCGTTCTTTGGAAGTGATAGCCTCTCAGACCTCATGAATTCCTTTGGATTGCCAGAAAATACCCAGATGGCAAGTGTTGTTTGCCCTCAAGAATTCCCTTCGGGTACTGAGCATGGCGCCGAGAAAAATCCAAAGGGGAAAAAGAGGAAAAAGTTTGTTGAATGTGGTGCTGTACAGAATGCAAAAACTGAACAAGGGAAAGAGACTCAAGCTGAGCCTTTGAAGAGCCAGCTTGAGAAAGATGAGAAGAAACCGAAGAATGAAGTCGGCCCAGGTGTAAAAGAGACCGGTAATGGTGCTAAAGAAGAATATATTCATATCAGAGCCAAGCGAGGGCAGGCTACCAACAGTCACAGCCTTGCAGAGAGAGTAAGCTATAGTACTAATTCTAATGTATCATCTTATACTATTTTGCTTCAATTTTAGACTTGACTTTTGTTATGTTAGGTGAGAAGAGAAAAGATCAGTGAAAGAATGAGGCTTCTCCAAGACATTGTTCCTGGATGCAACAAGGTAATTAAGTTTTCTTTTTCGGAATTTTTCCCATCACTGGTTTCCATTTTTATGTTTCGATCAGTTAACTTGGTTCTTATTTACTCTCATAGATTACTGGCAAGGCAGTGATGCTTGATGAGATAATAAACTACGTGCAATCACTCCAAAGACAAGTAGAGGTATGATCTAAATTCTACGTCATTTCCTAGCAATCTGAAAACTGTAAGATTTATGTACTTAAATGTGATTTAATTCTGCAGTTTCTATCAATGAAACTCGCTGCAGTGAATCCAGAGCTCAGCTTTGATATCGAGCAGATATTTACAAAAGAAGTAATATTAGTGCATTTCAATAATTGTTAGTCTATATTGTTGAAAATTCTATTAATGTGATCCTCTTTCTTCTTAGAATCTTCATTCAAGATGTGGGAGTTCACCATCCCTCAATTATTCTCAATTACATCCGGGAATTCCAAGCTTACCCAATTCCAGGGTTCTGCTCAGGACCTCAAGCAGCACTCAGATTTCTCCAATTGCTCAGGTGTTTGAATCATTTCTCATGAGTGACAGTTGTTTTCTGCAATTATTTTATTGATTTAAATGTTTCGCGATGTAGATACCGAATTCATGGGATAATGAATTCCAGAATGCTATTCAGATGGGTTTCATACCGAATCTTGCTCATGATGGAACAGAGCTGAATCCTAATGGTAAATATTTACAGATTTTTTTTTTCTTTTGATATTCTAGTACTAAGTGTTTGTTTGGTCTTGCAGGTTCTATGAAGGTGGAGTTGTGATCCTTGAAGGATAATCAATTTTAGCTTCCAGCTAACTTAGCTGGTATTAATATCCTTGATTAGATATTACATTAATGCAAGATTTCATAAGCAAAAAAGAAAAGAAAGTGTTGTATAGTGCATAAGTCTAACCATTTGTCTTCAAATTTTTAGAAGGAATGGGATGGTTGTATTCAGAATATTTGCAGAGTTATCGGTTGGTCTAGTTTGGTTGTCGGTGTTCTAATTGCGTGGGTGAATGGTATAGGGAATTGACATGGAGTTGAGTAATTTGTTTGTTTCAGTGGGTTTTGTAATTCAGAAGAACATAAGTCCTGATGTTGTGATTTAGAGTGTAATCCCAGCTGTAGTTTGTTGTTTTCTCTCTGGTTGATTGCCCTTTCCATAGTAAAAGTCTCTTTGGCTTACTATCCATATAATTAGCAAGCATGAAAACTGAAATTGTGCATCATTGAAGATGATCTGAGATGAGATGCCAGTATAATGTAGTTACGAATTTGAATTTCTTAATAGGATTGCCACTTTAGTTATACAGACATTTTATTTATTTATTTATATTTATTTAGTTTATTTTATGTTAAGTATGTTGTTTCAGATCAATATGTGAGCAAAATTGAGTACTAATATATAGTGTTATTATTGTTGGGGAATTTAGTTCCCCCGTGTACTACAATCTGCGCAACTCGGAAGCCAACCCACAATTAACAAGATATAAAATAACCACAATCAAGAAGAAAGAATACCAAGATTTACGTGGTTCGGTTGACCAACTTTGACCTACGTCCACGGGTAATAATACGAGAAATACACTTTGTATCAGAGAGAACTACAAGAGAAACCACTCAACTCTCGTCTCTCAATCTCTCAACCTCACACATACATAATCAACTCTCATATTCTCTTCAAAATCCACTCCTTACAATCTTTTGAACGGACAAAGACTGCGAAACCCTCTCCTAATGATGTAATCTTTTGCAGGGACAAAAACTACGAAACCCTCGCCTCTCGCACAATATTCTTGAATCAGGCTACGCCATCTGCTAACCCTAGATTACAAGAATATTGATTCTCTCTCATCTGCTTGGTTTTTCCTCCAACAATAAGAGAATATATATAGGGAAACCAAAACCCTATCTCTAGCCTAACTTACTAATTAGAATAGGATTCAAACTCCTAATCATGATGAGACCCAATCTCCTAATCATGATAGATCTCTAACCTCTATCAAATTCTCATGAAGTTATACAAAGAATTAAAGACACAATCCCAACAATTATCAAGAATTGCACTACGTACTTTGCATCAAGAAAGAAAATCATGTAAAAGTTACAATAATTTGCTTGAGCTTTGCCTCACTAAAGCTATTGTCTTCTGTGAAGTCAAAACTCAGAAGTAGCATAAATGCTTAAATAATAAAGTTTACTAAACTATGTCATTCTTTTACAATATGTTGAAGTCGCAGGTAGTTTTCTATCGATGACATTTCTTTACCAGCCAATGTTCACTGGCTTCACTCAATTTTCCTGCAGGAAAAAGTTTTATATTTTCTTAAATTCAAAATAGCTTACAAGGACTAGAACAAAAATTTTCTTCATCTACATAATAGAAGCCTTTACAGAGGAAAATCTATAGTGCAAAGACATCGAGGGTAATTTTTAGCATGCATTTCTCTTCTTGAAACCTAAATTATTCAGCCTACATACTTGCTTTCACCTTCATGATATGTAGTTTATGTACATCGCATTCACAAAGAAACATATACATTTCAAGTAGAATTTGAATGGATTTGCGGTACTAGTAAACCTTTTAAATGCTTTATGAATTAGAATTTGCAGTATTAGTAAATGTCTATGTTATACTTTTCTAAGTTTTGAGTCTCAACCCATTCTTAATGCTAGAATACGGTGTCATCACCCTCATAATAATGTTTAATATAGTAAGTTCCCTTTTGGTCGTATCCTCTCGTTCTTATTCATCTAGAATTTAGTAGTTTCTGGTATTTGTCCTTTGTCACTTATATCATGATTCTAAGATGAATGAAACTTCATATAACAAAACCTTATCATCTACCTCATTTTTCTACACTTTCTAGTCTTTAACAAAGAAATTTAGAGCATACTCCTTGATTGCACTTAAGTAAGTTACATGATCAAAAAGGAAAATTTCTAACCTGCTTCCTTGCATGAGCTTTTGTGGCCAGCCCTGTTTTCGTCCATACCTTTTGGATGGGAATACAGCTTCAACTCAAACTGGTTACCGTTGAGAAAGAATTGCTGAAATCATCATTTAATAAACATCTCATTATGGAAATATTGCCTTTTATCTTAATCCACAAAAAAAGATGGGTGATATAGTCTTGGGAGTTTTCTTAACCTAAGAACAATTTTCCTACTTATGGCATCTTAATCCTCTTCTTTTATTCACTGTTATGTGAAAACTTTGTGCTACATGTCTTTCCATTATCCAATTTTTTCCTATCAACAATGATTATTATTCTTTGTTTGGACCAAAATAAACCATATTGTTTTTTCAAGAACACTGAGATCCACTTTGCTAATTCAAATTGTTTGATTTGAAGGTGTAAGGAACAACACAATTACGGGGCTTAACTAATCAATTACATGACTCATGAAGCACACATTGCTTACCAAAATTATGAACAGAAGCGAGATCAAGTTTCATGTAATGAACATAATTGAAATTTTTACTAGAATATAACAAAATCTGAGAAAATAAACTATTAGATCAATCATATTTCATGAAATGTCATAGTAAATCTTGGTTGTAATGCTTTTGTTTTCTTGAAATCTTATGCATTACTTCGCTTCTCATTTTTGTTACATTTGATGTGGAGCAGCAGAAACTTTGTCTCAAATCTTTTGACGTAGGTGAACTCATTTCCTCCATTTGGTTCTTGTTGTGCGCCGCGGAAGCCCCAAATAGACAAATCGAAGGCACACACAAGAACGATAGTAGACCACAATGCACACAAGCCAAGCAATCACAGTAAGAACACAAGATATATGTGGTTCGGCAATATGCCTACGTCCACGGGGCAAGGAGGGGGAAGCTTTACTATTCAAATCAAAGGGGAATACAAATTAGGGTTACAAATCTTACCCAAAACCCTAGAATAAGACCAATAGATCTCTCCAATAGACTCCAACAAGAGAAGCCCTCAAATCCCCTTTGCTTCAGCTCAAAATCGCCCAACTGATAACCCTAGAAACGAGTTTAGGGTTTAAATACAACTCACAAACGAAACGGGTCTGGAAACTAAAACCCGCTTCGTCGGTCGACCGGCGCGGTCGACCGCGATCAATTGCGGTCGACCGGCCCGGTCGACCGAACTCCTCCCAGCAGAATCCCAAAAAGTTCAGAGAGTTTGTCGGTCGACCGCACCGGTCGACCGAAACATCTGCGGTTGACTAGCCCGGTCGACCGACACCAAAACTGACGCACAGTAAGCTTTGTGCACGAATTCGGTCGACCGGACCGGTCGACCGCCGCCCTGTTTTCCTGATTCTGAACTTGTTCTGCATGCTGCTGATTCTACAGTTCTCATACCGGGAACATCTGTTTGGTTGCTTGGCAATAATTATGGTTTCCTTAATTTTATATTACATACATATCCAAATTGATTTTCATAGGTATACTCCTTTTATTATTTGATTTTTCTTGTAGTGTTTGGACTAACGTATGGCCCTTCCTCAAAAGTTCACTGATCTCATTAACTAGATTTAACTTACGAGAATCGAAGAATTTTCTTTTCTAATCAAAATGGAGTTTGTATGATGGCCACTCTCAGGGCGAGAAGGATAAGGAAGGATTACAGAATGATGAAGATACACTATAGACTGCTAATGAAATCCGGTGTATAAATTTGACATCATAGAAAAATGCGTATCATTTCAAAGCTTTCAATTTCACCGCAAACACCCGCACCTACAAACATGTTATAAATAAAAAATAAAAGAGATGCATTTAAGAAAGCTTTCTAAAATCTCAATTAAAAGGTATCACCTATTTTAGTAATTTTTCGAGTTTCTCCAAAATTTCTCAGGTTTTTAAACTATGATGAATTCTATGCAGAATGTTGCTTTGCATAAATCCAAATCGATCATACAGATATGATCGACAATGAGAACAGTGAGCATAATGGGGAAACGAACGGTAACTTGATTCCTCAATATCTTGTCTTTGAAGCGGAGATATCAGAGTCTACAAGATGATATGGATTCTGAAACATAAATCATAAATGTTGTTGTGGATAGAGAATGGAGCAGCGTGCAATAATTCTTATTGAGAATGATCTCTGAGAAGGATCCAGTTAGGCCAACAAGCCAACAATGTCGGCCATTTGATGAAAATTGTGACAGCTGTATAAATTTATACAGTGAGCAGGTAGAAGCTGTCCAAATTGAGGAATGTCTCATAAAGTTAGAGCACAATATAACTTGGGAAGAGTTCTATATACTTGTGACAGTTTGGATCCCAGGGGTTTAGTGGAGGCAATATGTGTTGGAAATTAACAGTACAACAAGACATTTCTCGTTTGATGAGATGAGAACAAAAATAGAAGAGAAAAACAGAGAAATACAAAGAGAAATAAAGAGATTGCACACACAAGATTTACCGAGGTTCAGCTCAAATTGAGCCTACATCCTCACCCGCACCTTATTCACCGTTTCCACTATAATCAAATGAAAAGCTTACAAATGGTCTTCTCTTAACTTGGTACAACTTAACTTGAGGATTACTTTCTCTCAAACTCACTTGAGGATTACAACTTTTTCTCAAACTCACTTGAGAATTACAGATTTGTATGTGGTTCTTCTTTTTGCTTCTTGTTGTCAACCTTCACCATCTCCTCTCTATTTATAAGAAGGATATGCTTCTTGGGTACACCACATTCATTACATAGGGAAGTCCAAAGACTAGCCTTTTCTTTTCCCAATGTATAGGAAAGACAATTTGTCAATGCATACATGTAGTCAACCACAAAATTTCTATGGAATAAATCCATATTAATTCATCATGGGGATGGACCCCGTTCCCATCAATCTCGACATCCATCCTCATGAGGAGAAAGTTTTCAAACAATAGTCATACCTGCCTTTCTTCGAAAGAAATCATGCTTCTCTTTTGGCAGAGGCTTCGTCATCATGTCAGACGGATTTTGGCTTGTATCAATCTTCTTAATGTGCATAAGACGATTCTCTAAAGCATCACGGATCCAATGAAAGCGTACGTCGATATGTTTTGCCCTTGAGTGATAGGTAGCATTTTTACTCAAGTCGATGGCGCTCTGCTGCCACAGTATAGAGTGTACTTCTCTTGCTTGAGAGATAGCTCCTTCAGAAAATTATTCATCCACAAGAGCTCATTACTGGCTTCTGTAGCAACGATATACTCAGCTTATGTGGTGGATAGAACGATACACTTTTGCAGCTTTGATTGCCATGATACGGCTCCCCCTGCAAAGGTAAATAAGTATCTTGATATGGACTTTCTTTTGTCCAAGTCACCTGCCATATCAGAATCAGTGTAGCCTTCCAAGATAGGTTTTCCATCTCCAAAACATAAAGAATATTTAGAGGTTCCTCTAAGATATCTTAGATCCACTTTACTGCTTCCCAATGTTCTTTACCAGGATTGGCAAGATAACGACTTACCACTCCAACTACATGTGCTATGTCGGGTCTTATACAAACCATGGAGTACATCAAACTTCCGATAGCCGAGGCAAATTGAATGCACTTTATCTCCTCCTTATCCTTCTCACTTGAAGGGCTTTATTGTGTACTTAGCTTAAAATTAGCTGCTAGCGGTGTACTGACTGGCTTAGAGTTCAACATATTAAACCTCTCCAGAACACGTTCAATGTATCTTTTTTGTGATAGCCACAACTTTCTCGCACTTCTGTCTCGAGAAATTTTCATTCCCAATATATGTTGTGCTGCTCCTAAGTCCTTCATGTCAAAGGACTTGCTCAGCTCTTTCTTCAACCTATTAATTTTAGACCTATCTTTTCCAACAACAAGCATATCATCAACATATATAGAGAGAATAATGAAATCATCATCCGAGAACTTTTGGACATAAACACAATGATCTGCAGATGTTCTTTTGTACCCATGGTCAAGCATAAAAGAATCAAACCTTTTATACCATTGTCGATGTGCCTACTTGAGTCCGTACAAGCTCTTCTTCAATTTGCAAACCAAGTGTTCTTTGCCTTTTACCTTGAAACCCTCTGACTGCTCCATATAGATTTCTTCTACTAAATCACCATGGAGGAATGTTGTCTTCACATCTAACTACTCAACTTCAAGGTCTTGAGAAGCAATAAGTCCAAGAATAACCCGAATAGAAGACATCTTTACAACAGGAGAAAAAATTTCTTCATAGTCAACACCTTGCTTCTGACTGAAACCTTTCACCACGAGACGAGCTTTGTACTTGACTTGGCCATTTCCTTCATTCTTGATTTTGAACACTCATTTGTTCTTCAAGGCTTTTCTGTTCTTAGGTAGCTCCACCAAGTCATAAGTGTGATTCTTATGCAAAGAATCAATCTCCTCTTGCATAGCTTTCTTCCACTTTGCACGATCATCATGAACTTGTGCTTCATGAAAACTTTTCGGTTCACTTGCATCTGTTACCATAGTATACTCTAAAGCAGGATATCTAGTTGAGGGTTGTTGTTCTCTCTCTGACCGTCTCAACTGAGGTACTTGTGGCTGATCCATATATGATGGCTCTAGATGTTCATGCTCCCCCTGATTAAAACCTGGGGAACCTGCAATTTCTTCTTCTTCTTGCACATCTTGAAAATCATTATTTTCTAACATGAGAGAAGGAAAAATAACTGGTGTAGAGATTGGATCTAGGATGATATGAGTGTTTTGTAGCTCCTCTTCTTTTTCAAAACCAACAAGTGTTTTATCTTCACAAAAACAACATATCTGCTCCTCACAATTTTCTTATTTTTAGGATCCTACAACCTATATCCAAATTCATCATTTCCATATCCTAGGAAGATGCATGAAATAGCTTTATCATCTAGCTTTGTTCTTTACTCGTTAGTTACATGTACAATTGCCTTGCATCCGAACACCCGCAAGTGAGAATAGGAAATATCCTTTCCACTCCAAACTCTTTCAGGAATATCTCCATCCAAGGGAACTAAGGGGCACATGTTTATTAAGTAGCATGTTGTTCGCACTCACTTCTCCCTAAAATATTTTTGGTAATTTCGCTAAGGATAGCATACTCCTTATCCTTTACACAATTGTGCGGTTCATCCTTTCTACAATCCCATTGTGTTGTGGTGTGTGTGGAACAGTCTTTTGGCGTCTAATGCCATAAAAAACAATAGTCTTTAAAGATCCTTAAAGTATACTTACCACCATTATCAGTATGAATACACTTCAAGGGCTTTCTGGTTTCTCTTTTAACTTTGGTGTGGAAGTCTTTGAAAACTTCAAAGACTTGATCTTTAGTTTTTATGGCATACACCCACACCTTTCTAGATGCATCATCTATGAATGTCACAAAGTATGAGGCACCACTAAAAGTTTTTTCATTTATGGGTCCGCATACATCCGAATAGACTAAGTCCAATATGCCAGTTTCCTTTTTGTTATATTTTTTTAACAAAATCTACCCGGTGTTGTTTCCCAATCAAGCAGTGATCACAATGGGATAGTGTTGTACCTTGCATGGCTGAAAGTAATTGTCGCCTTGCGAGAGTTTGTAACCCTTTCTCGCTCATGTGGCCAAGCCGCTTGTGCTACAAATCCATAGAGGTACCTTTTACTGTTCCAAGTTCATCATTCTCTAAGTGAAACTGAGTCTTAGAGAGAGTGCAACACTTCTTTCCTCTCGCTAATACATGTGATCCTTTGGTAAGCTTCTAACATCCTTTACCAAAGCTGTTCGTGTATCCTTCTTCATCAAGCTTGCCGGTAGTGAGAAGATTGAGACGAAGATCGGGCACAAATCTAACATCTTTTAGAACCACTTTGTTCTAAGGTTAGTAGTAACACAAATATTTCCAATGCCAAGAATTTGAGAAGAGTTTTTGTTACCCATTTTTATCATTCCAAGATTTCCTTCACGAAGCGAAGTGAAGTAGTCCTTCCTGGGAGTAGCATGGTAGGAGGCACCAGAATCAACCACTCATTCCGAGTCTTGGCAAGTGAGATTTGCACAGTCTTCTTCACATGCCGAGAAAAGCACAATTTTATTATCACTGACAACAACTGCACTTTCATTCATTTCTTGTTTTTCATTGGTCTTTCCTTCCTTTTGTTCTCGCTTGAGCTTGCAGCATTCCCGTTTTATGTGTCCATTCTTTCCATAGTGATAGCAACTAATGTCCTTTCTAGCCTTTGATTTTCCTCTTGATTTGTCTCGATTCTGAGGCTATCGATATTTGCTCCTCCCCCTATTCTCGGTAACAAGAGCATGAGAATGGGAGGATCCAAATGACTTTCTTTGTATTTCTTTATTCAAGAGGCTACTTGTAACTTGGTTCATGGATACAACTCCATCAGGTGCAGAGTTGCTAAGAGACATCACCAGCATCTCCTAACTATCTGGTAACGAGCTAAGCAAAAGAAGGGCTTGAAGCTCATCTTTCAACACCATCTTCATGGCTATAAGTTGATTTATAATACTTTGAATTTCATTCAAATGTTCAGATATAGAATCACCTTCCTTGAACTTGAGATTGACAAGCTTCCGAATCAAGAAAGCTTTGTTGCCGGCGGTCTTTCTTTCATAGAGATCTTCAAGTTTTTTCCACAAGCTGTTCGCCGAGGTCTCATTTGACACATGATGGAATACAGTATCATCCACCCATTATCGAATGGTGTCGATGGTTTTCCGATCAAGCTTCTTCCAATCATTCGTCGTCATGGACTCTGGCTTGGAGGATTCACCTTCAACTGGCGCATAGAGGTCCTTGCAATATAGAAGATCCATCATCTTTGCCTTTCATATTATCCAATCGCAGTCATTCAAACTGATCATTCGAACGCAAGCTGACGGGAGTCTCCATCTCAACACAAGAAGATTAACAACCTTGTTCTGATACTGCTGTTGGGAAATTAACAGTACAACAAGACCTTTCTCGTATTTGTGATGAGATGAGAACAAAAAATAGAAGAGAAAAACATAGAAATGCAAAGAGAAATAGAGAGATTACACACACAAGATTTACCAAGATTCAGCTCAAATTGAGTCTACGTCCTCACTCGCCCCTTCTTCACCTTTTCCACTATAATCAAATGAAAACTTACAAATGGTCTTCTCTCAAGTTGGTACAACTTAACTTGAGGATCACTTTCTCTCAAACTCACTTGAGGATTATAACTTTCTCTCAAACTCACTTGAGGATTACAGATTTGTATGTGATTCTTCTTCTTGCTCCTTGTTGTCAACCTTTACCATCTCTCCTCTATTTATAGGGAGGATATGCCTCTTGGGTACATCACATTCATTGCATGGGGAAGTCCAAAGACTAGCCCTTCCTTTTTCCAATTTATGAGGAAAAATAATCTATCAATGCATGCATGTAGTCAACCATAAAATTTCCATGGAATAAATCCATATTAATTCATCATGGGGATGGACCCCCGTTCCCATCAATATGTTAATGAAAGTAAATACTCTTTGATTGCATTGACACGGTTTTTTTTTTTTTTTTTTGGTTATTTGCATTGGAACAATTCAATCTAGGGTTACTGGGAATAGACCCCCTCAACCATAAACAAATTGAACTACTACTCGTATAGTTCTATTGTTGCAGATAGACTCCTAAGTGAAAAATCAGGAGGCCTATTTGCAACAATAGATTTTCACTCAGGAGGTTTATCTGCAGCAATATTAACCCCTTCATGGGGTCTATCTACAACAATGGAACTTCAGGGATTGTAAATTTAAATTCAATTTGGCAATAGGACGAGGGGGGTCTATCTACTATTAACCCTTTAATCTTTTGCCAGTCAGAAGTTCTTCACCGAAACAGAACAGAGAATTACAAATACTCATAATAGCAAAGCATGACTCGTGTGAAGTTTTAGCCCCCTTGTAAAAACTACACAAACCAATAAACAAGAGATGAACTCCACGTCACATTTTGCTTAGAGAGCTAAGCATCTCTACATGATATTTAGCTTTCTGGATGGATATTATAGATCAATAACACAGACTAAAGAAGAGATGTACTTATTTCTTTGCATGTGTCAAGCTGCATGATAAGAGAATGAGCTGGAACCGTGACTCCTCTCATTTGTCAGATACTTGATAAACAACAATGTATAGTGACAAAAGCCATTGAGGACAATTATAGCTGTCATCTAAAATAATCCCACAAACAGAATACATGCAATCTACATTCACTAGCGCCGTAACAAAATTTGCATCTCATCTAACAATGTCTGATCAAGATAAGAGTAAAACAGTAGAAAATCAAATGAACTTTTTCTAACTGCTTCCAATGATCCAATCCCCAATGTTGACAACGGGCAGCAAACATGAACCTAGAGAAGAGGACATCACATTTACTTGGAATCTTTCTCAGATACTTATGATCTTGTTCTCATCTATGAAACAGACGTTGGCTACAAATAATTTTCCAATAATTTTCGTTTTGCAACAGTTGGCCTCCACAAATAAGAGAGTGCCAAAATGTACATGAATATTGGAATTCAAGTATCACCCTTTTGAGTTCACAAGCTAAATGATAAATAAATGTTATTCGACTACCAGAACAAGATTTTCCCTGATAAAAAGATACACTTTGTTTAACTTTTTCAAAGTAAAATCCCAGCTGAACATCAAAATTTTCTTACAAAAGAATTGAAGACCTGAAAGAATGAAGCATCTCATCTAACAGGCTGAGAATAGCTTTCTCTATCTACACGTCCCAAAGGGAGAAACTTTTAAACGTAAAAAACAATTTCAATGTCCTCCCCAAGGAGGAAATAGGGAAGGATGGGGAGCATCAAGATGTGCATATCCCTCCCACACTTTTTTGTGTGCCAGTTTTCCTCAATTTCCTCATTGAATTCCCCTTGCTATAACATTTTTCACTCAATCTGCTCACCAATAAGATCAAGACCCACCAACAAGAACGAGACCCCTTGGAAGAGCAAGAAGTAGAAATGAATTCCCTGAGCCGAGAGCAAACTCCTAGCCGATGCAGTTAAGAGAAGGAAAGCAAGTGCAAGCTCCTTCCGATAAATCCTATTGTGCTTCTTCTTCTTCTTCAACTCTTTCTGCTTCCGAGATTCCTCTTTTGAGATGGCATCAAGGTTGGGCAATGAATTTTCACGGTGAGGCTTGAGAGGTTCCCTCTCGATCAACGACAGGAGGTCGCCCTCAGAAGAACGACCAGATTTCTTGGTGACGACCCATTCATAAGCACTACCAAGCTGGAACAGGCCAGAGATCATTGCATTGAATTTGGTGACAGACATTGTGTTTTCAAAGAGGAGGTATGGGACAATGAATGGGAAAGATCTCGGGGCAGGGAGAATATTGAGGAAGGACATTGTGGCTGGAATGTAGCATACGACCCAAGCAGGGAGCTCGGCTTCTGGGACAAACATTGTCATGGGAAGAATGATACAGAAAAGGGTGAAAGAGTAAAATGGTAAGATAAGCTTTCGGAGAAGGAAGAATAGGAATATCAAGTTGCACTTCTTCCAAATACCAATCTGCAGTAGAAGCAAATATGGTTTGGTTAATAACATCTTATAAAGTGCTGACCAGAGGGAGGTATATATAACTTAGGTGTTTCAATAAATACAAGGAAAATAATAACTCTTAAGCTTCTGTAGTTGACATAAAAAGGTTTATATATGTTCACAGAGGTTTGGTTAATCTTGACATAATTGAAGTTATTGCAATAGGCATAGGGCGTATCCAAGTTGAAATACCATGGTACTTTCAAACAAGGGTCTTTGCAAGAAACAAAACAAGTTTAATATATTTTAGTTCCGGTAAACTGTATGGAGCCATGCTAGACAAGTAACCCGTAGTATTTCCTAAAAACAATAACTAGTTTGCTTAAGCCATAAGTATGTTGCTAAGTAATAACCTTGACAAAGAACTCATAGTGCCACCGAACTAGTTTAGTTACTAGTATTGCCTGAGTATCAACTTCTCACAAACAATTTTGAAGACTTGCATCCCCAAGGAAGGTAGATGGGTAATATATCTTTCAAATTGACAACTTTACATATACATAGCTGCCATGATAAGTCAACAATATCCAGAAATTTGGAAAGTTACTTTTAATGGTAATTGCCCAAAAATACTGGTATTGCTGATTAATCTCGGCATAGATTTGGAAATCTAAAGAAAACTAATATAGCAGCAATATATACAAAAAACAAATATTGGAATGTAAATAAATGTACCTTGGATTTTATAATATCAGGCAAGCAAAGTCTAAACAATTGCATCGGTCCTGAATGCCAGCGATGCTGCTGCTTCCTATAAGCTTCATAAGACTCCGGTAATTCACATTGGCACTGAATTATACACATTTTGATTCAGAAACAACTCATAGTGTAAATAATATATGCAATTTTCAAAATATGAAAACTTAGTATATACCTCAACATCGTTGAGGTAGATAAATTTCCATCCTTTGAGATGAGCTCGGACAGCAATATCCATGTCTTCCACCGTAGTCCTCTCGAGCCACCCTCCAGAATCTTCCAATGCCTTAATTCTCCAAACTCCGGCAGTCCCATTAAACCCAAAAAAGTTAATGTACACACCATTAACCTGCTGCTCCACCTCAAAGTGAAAGCAAAGGTTAATGTTCTGGAGCCTGGTTAGCAAATTCTCATCTTTGTTCACAAAAGACCACCTAGCTTGAACTAGCCCCAGTTCCTCATTGTCCTAAAATCAACCAACAACAAACACATCAGACACAAAATTCATCAATGAAATCAAATTTTAATATACCAATTATAAGTAGAGGAACCTTGAAATGAGGCACAGTCTTCTTTAAGAAATCAGGTGTCGGTTGGAAATCAGCATCAAAGATAGCGACAAATTCATAATCTTTTACATAACTACAATTCATGGCCGACTTAAGATTCCCAGCTTTGTACCCATCTCTAATGACTCTATGTCTGTAAACAATTTGAACTCCAGTTTCCTTCCATTTCTGAACCTCATCTTTGATCAACATTTGTGTAGTTGGATCATCAGAATCATCCAAAACTTGAACCATCATGTTCTCTCTCGGCCAATCTAAATTACAAACAGCTGCAATTGACTGCTGATAAACCTGCTCAAAGTGCAAAATTGACAATAAACACCACAGATTTGCATAAATTGACAATTACCCATATCAAAAGATTGAATTTTTTGGAGGACTGAGTTATTACCTCTTTCTCATTGCACATAGGCATCTGAATCAACACCATTGGAAAATCTTTTCCCCCAGTTTCCAGATCTTGGTTCTCTTTCATAACAGGCTTAATCTTCTTAAATTTGATCCAGAAACAACCCAGACACAGAATTAACCTATCAGCACTCTGAACCATGAAGAGAATAACACAAGCATCTGCTAGAAATTGAAGAACCGGAGCTATGTAATCCACCCGAAACCGAACCCAGCTGGAATAAACCGCATCAAAAGCATCTTGTACACCAAATGAAGAAGAGAACGCCATTAGCTTTTGGAAATCAGGAGTTCCAATATGCCACCCTTTGAAATAAGCAGCAATTTCGAACCCCAAAAGGACGATAGACAGCCAGAGAAAGATCTTAATGCAACCATAGAAGCGGCTTCTCAAGGCCGGACTTTCTGATTGAGATGAGACCGGGTCGAGTTCGGAGTCCGTACGGCCGGAGCGGACTCGGCGGCGGACGGCGGCGGCGAGGCCGAAGGTGGCAGAGGCGAGAGAGGTCAAGCAGCCGGCGGCACGATGAGCTTTCAGGAGCAAAACCCACGTGATTTGCTTCGCGTTTTTGCCCCGGCCGCCTTTTTTGACATGGAAATCTCCGGCGCTGACATCGTCGTCCTCGTCCGGAGAAGAGATCTCAACCATTGACCAGTTGGGATTCTCCATTTTCACGATCACCGGCGTCCCCTTGTGAGTATCCTTTGCCCACCAGTTGAAAGATGGCGCCATTTTGGGCGAACTTTTTTGCTCGATTTGATATGTGTTTGAGAAAAACAACTGGGTTTTGAGTTCTTTGGGAAGAGATTGAGGATTGAGGAAGCAATGTGGGAAGAGAAGCGCAGGGGTATTTAGGGAAGAAGAGATAAAAACTTTTCTCTATCTTCTCCCCATCGTCGCTCAAAGCTTCGCTTTTCTCTTCTCTATAAGAAGAAGAAGGACGACGACAAAGAGCAACCAGCCCAGACGTATATAAGAACAGCTCAACACGTCTTCAATAATTCTTTACTTTTTTATTTCTCTCCTTCCTTATTTTCATCCTTTTTCCTTATGATAATAAATAACGGGGATTAATTCACTTAATCAGAGGGTTAACCCTCTAAAAAGCTCTATTAAGGAAAAAGAATGGGCTACAGCTGGAAATGTCGAAGGGGGGATGGAACCTGGATTTAAAAATTACGGCTACTATTCAAATATAGTGGCATTTTGAGGTGGGAAATAAAATCTTTTATCATAGTTTGAATTTTGAACCTCTCCTTCTCCTCTCCTTCCTTCTATTGTAATCCAACACATTTTCTTCGTTTTCAGAAATCATGAAAAAAAAAGTAAAATAATAAAAAAATAGAAAAAGAGAGAGACTAAAAAATATAGATTTTTTTAAAGGAAAAGAGGGAAAGAGAAAGGGGACGTGCGTACAAGTCCAGAGGATAATAGAGAAGGAAAGAGGTGATTATTTTAGGACCGTACGCGTATTATCGAATTTAGTGAGTTAATCAATGCTAGCCCGAGAAATTAGCAACAATTTAATCCTACCCAGATTCTCACCGGTTCAGATCCTCACCGTCCACGTCTCACTTTAAGATATGTGAGAGACGGGCTAAATGTGCTTTTAATTGTTAGTTATTTTGGTAATTATAATCCCCGGGCGGTAACCCGCCTTTTTTTGTGGTGAATTGAAGACCGAGTTGCGCGTATTTAGCAAAGAAACGGACGGCTGCGATTGTCTCAGGGTTTTTCCTTATACTGTTCCTGTGGATTAATTTACTAAACGAATAATTCCAGGAATATCGGAGGGTGTTTCTGTAATTTGTCACCGGCGAATGCACATGCCGGCTGTTTGTCCTGTCGCGATCGCGATCCAGATCGCGATCGTCTCCTGTTCAATAATATTTGAGGACATGTTCCGATAGGCCACGTGGACGGTGGATGTCACAGCTCGTATACAATCATCATGCGTCTTCCCGCACATTAAACTGTCGGTGGCTCAAAAGGTGAGCGGATCCGCGCTGGTTCGAGAATAGAGCCTGCAATGAGGATAAACCCTTGGACAAATTGACTGCATTACCCCTTGTTTTACTGTAGTTATTTGGGATGATCAGTTTAAAAAGGTGAAATTAAAAGTGGGTCCCGGAATTTAAGGTAGCGTTGAGGAGCTTGAGAACGAGGACAGTGTCGCCATTATCTTTACCTTTGTAGTTCACGGAAACACGCGCGAAGCACGTGACGAAGAATTCAATGCCCCGTATTCAAGTCTCAGCGGACAGGGGTTGCAGGACGGTCGCAGCGCCACAGTTGGGCCCCGCCCAAGACAGCTCCAATGAGGATACATCAGTCATTTTGAAAATTAGCATAGGTTAATTTTGGTACCTTTGCAAAATTTACAGGCACGTGAATCCGTAGCTGACTTCGGCGGAGATGTGAAGGATTGTGACACGTGTAACCATTTGGCCCGGGATCACGCCACGATGTCTCCTGATCCGCTGGCGGCCTGTCGTGCCTTCGGGTCCTGCGTGATTTTCGGGCGCCACGTCACTGCCCTGAAAATTGCCCTTTCAATTTTAGGGCCTGTTCGTTTGCCTTAAAAAAATGGGAAATCAAAGAAATATAAAACTATTTCTAAAAAAAATAGGTTTTTGAATTGTTTGGTTGGCTAAGGGCCTGTTCGTTTATTTCCTAAAAACCAAGAAATGGAAATAGAAAAGGTGAAAATCTCAAAATAATCCATTTCTTCTATTTTCATCCCTAAAACTCACTCACAACATCCAATAAAATATTACTTTCATCCAATAACTCATCCACATCATCTAATAAAATATTATTTTCATCTAACCACCCATCCACCACATCTAATAAAATATTATTTTCATCTAACCACTCATCCATCACATCTAATACAATATTATTTTCATCCAAACATCACTCAACTCATCTTTTTTCATCATTTCAAATCACTCACATCATCGAATAAAATATTATAACAATTCACCTCATCTCATTAACATTTTATTTCTTTGTTTTCATTCCAAAAAGTTATGAAAACACTTTTCTTAATCTTTCTTCACATCACCCAATAATACAATGACAATTCATCTCATCTCATTTCATTTCTTATTTTTTAGAATGAACCAAACAAAAGAAAAACAACAAAACTACAGGAAATATGTTTCTTATAATTCATTTCCTTATTTTTTTTGCCAACCGAACAACATCAAAACTAGTTTTCTTAAAAAATCACTCACATCATCCAATAATAATGTGACAACTCATCTCATCTCATCTCCATTTCTTTGATTTCCTTTTTTTTAGCCAACCAAACAATTCAAAAACCTATTTTTCTTAAAAATAGTTTTTTATTTCTTTGATTTCCTATTTTTTTAAGGCAAACGAACAGGCCCTAAAAAAAAGGAAATCAAAGAAATGGAGATGAGATGAGATGAGTTGTCACATTATTATTGGATGATGTGAGTGATTTTTTAAAAAAACTAGTTTTGATGTTGTTCGGTTGGCGAAAAAAATAAGGAAATGAATTATAAGAAACCTATTTCCTGTAGTTTTGTTGTTTTCTTTTGTTTGGTTCATTCTTAAAAATAAGAAATGAGATGAGATGAGATGAGTTGTCATTGTATTATTGGGTGATGTGAAGAAAGATTAAGAAAATTATTTTCACAACATTTTAGGATGAAAATAAAGAAATGAAATGTTAATGAGATGAGGTGAATTGTTATAATATTTTATTCGATGATGTGAGTGATTTAAAATGATGAAAAGAGATGAGTTGAGTGATGTTTGGATGAAAATAATATTTTATTAGATGTGATAGATGAGTTGTTAGATGAAAATAATATTTTATTAGATGTGATGAATGAGTGGTTAGATAAAAATAATATTTTATTAGATGTGATGGATGAGTGGTTAGATGAAAATAATATTTTATTAGATGATGTGGATGAGTTGTTGGATAAAAATAATATTTTATTGGATATTGTGGGTGAGTTTTAGGGATGGAAATAAAAGAAATGGTACTTTTTGAGATTTTCCCCATTTCTATTTCCATTTCTTGATTTTTAGGAAATAAACGAACATGCCCTTAGCATTTGGTATGAATTATATGTTTTAGGATTAAAAAATAAGTTTTTTTTATTTTGGGATTTAATATATGGTGTTTGTTTTAATAAAAATTTTAGAATATTACATCCTGTACAAAATGTCTAATTTTTAGAATTTGTCATATCATTTCAATTGAGAGAATTTTGACAAATCGCATAAATAAGTGTGCTTATCTCTCAATTGGAGAGGATTTGACAAATCCTAATTTTATCATTTTATGGGAGGTAACATCACCAAGATAGCATATTCATCATATTACAAAATTTTAGCATTTAATAATGCTACAATTTGAGCTTGAAACAAACAAAATATTACAAATTATAGTATTCTAAATTCCAAAATATTAATGAAACAAACAACATTTTAGAAATCCCAACTCATAACAAAAAACACCTATGGATTTCAAATCCCATGGTGAAATTAATATCCTAAAATTATAGGATTTGAAACAAACACCATTAAGGGTGTTTGTTTTATTTATTATTATTATTATTATTATTATTATTATTATTATTTGCATATAGGGTGGTTTACCAATTCTAGGATTAAAAATTGAATTTTTTTTTGAGTTTGAGGGTATTTGTTTCACCAAAAAATTTGACATTTGGTATGGATTACAAGTTTTGGGATCAAAAAGTGAGTTTTTTTTTGTATTTTGGGATTCCATGTACGGTGTTTGTTTTAAAAAAAGTTTTAGAATATTGAATCCCAAAAGTGCAAAAAAATATCCAATTTTTAGAATTTGTCAAATCCTCTTAATTAGAGAGGTTTGACAAATTCATTTTTTTTCTTTTTATGGGAGGTAATCTCACCAAGATAGCATATTCATCATATTATAAAATTTTGGCATTTGGTAATGCTATAATTTGAGCTAGAAACAAACAAAGTATTACAAATTGTAATATTCCAAATCCAAAAATATTAATGAAAGAAATAATATTTTAGAAATCCCAACTCATAACAAAACACCTATGGATTTCAAATACCATGGTAAAATCTATATCCTAAAATTATAAGATTTGAAATTTATGGATTTCATAACTTTTTTTGATTCAAAATAAATTTTGGGATATTGAATACCCAAATAATAAAAAATTAATATATTATAGCATTTGTGAAATCCTCTCTCTGAGAGATAATTTAGGCTAGATTTCAAATTCTAAAATTTGTAATGGTATAATTTGAGTTTAAAACAAATAAAATACAAATTATAGAATTACATATTCTACAACATTGATGAAAAAATAATATTTTAGAAATCCCAACCCATGTTAAAAACCGATGGATTTCAAATCTCATGGTAAAATTCATGTTCTAAAATTATAGACTTTGAAACAAACACCCCCTAAAACAAGGAAAAATGGATACTGTAACAAATTATGGTCAAAATAAGACAGAGATAAATTATTGATCATATTTATTTCATAACTCATATCGACAAGAACCTTTTAAATATAGCCTTCTGGTAATTAATTTTGCTAAATAAGTTAAATGATAATCAGTATATTCTTAAAGAGAGAGAGAGAGTGTGTGTGTATATAGGGTTGGGTTATAGTATATCTAGGGTGTAACAAGCTTAGTTACACCTACCTGTAAAAGCGCATGTTTGAGCGTTGATATTAACGATCAACACCGTTCATTATGATCTATGCATCCAAACCTTCATGGAGATCAAAAATATCACATAGATAATATATTTCTAGTTTATGCATCTAGTGGCCTAGAAATGAACGGTCTAATGATATTTCTAGTTTATACATCTAGTGGCCTAGAAAATGAATGGTTTATCCAAAAAACAATCCATTGTCCAACAAATGACAGATGTATTGCATGTTATGCCCCAATCAAGTTGGCGGCCAGAGATCAACATGGACGACAACTCAGCCAACTTGTCGAGTTGATATTCCCTCGTGTCAACTCGAAAGACGGTACTTGTTACCCCCTTTGTCGAAGAAGACTCGCTACGAGCCCACTCGACCAGATACTGGACGCCTCACAAAAAACGCCTCGCAAAAAACGACTCGAAAGACATTACTTCTCGGCAAAGTTAAAGGATAACTTCTGCCTCGAGCCTCTCCCATTGGCAACATGTCTGCATCACATTTAATACATGACAAGCGCATCATACCTCTAGCCCCGATAGCCTTCAAGACTCCTCAGACCACATAAGCACCATCATGCCACCAATCACTTCCTAGTTAATGTTGAGCTGATCGCTCACTCAGTCATCATCTGACACCTATAAAGTAGGTGTTGACTCATCTATCAGCCTACACTTCGCTACCGCCCTCTTGTGCTCGACCGAAGTGACAAATCTACCCTTATACCCGAGGTATAAATAGAGGTAGTATTTTATCTTTATAGAGGTTCGTAAATCTGATCTTTAAACAGACATACTGCACACAATAACTCACACAATTCTTACTTTTCCCCACTCAAGTTCATCAGCCAACTTGATCATTAGAGGAACCACGGAGGGAGCCAAACCCCGTCCTCTCATGAGTTTCTACTTATGCAGATTCATCAACCCCACTCAAAGAACCAAACATAAAGTCGGAGAAGAAAGCGACCCCTTATCAATACTCAACAACATTATCCAACAACGGATATAATTGACTGTATGATCACTAGTACATCAACAGTTTGACACCCACCGTGGACATCTTTCTTTTTAAAGAAAACATATCGGGTTCTAAGCATGGGTCTGATCTATTTTGCCCTGTAGGACCACATCAGAGCTACGTTACTCGAGCCCAGCTTGAGGAAACAGCTCAGAAGCTTTCTCAGTTTCTCCAAGAGCAATTCACTACCTTTACTAGCGAACTTCTCAGTTTGCTTCCGCAACCACAACAAGCTACCTCAGCCATGCCTCTGCCATCTAGAGACATGTGGTCGGAGACTCATCCTCCTTTCGACGTCTGACAAGTGGTCTCACCTCGGACTCATGCTACTGCCAAACAGCTGGGGAACCGCATCGAACGCGCGAGCCCGCAACCTCGTCGGTCGACTCACGCTGATGAGTCTCGATGACATTGCCACCATCGTCATGGGATCACTGACGAGAGTCCTGGCCCAATCCACCTCGGGGATCGCACTAAGGGAATGGTCTCTAAGACCCTCCATCATCATGCCTCTCTAGTTCCCTCAGCTACCATAGGGGCCTCTGTTTGGAGTAAAAGTTGTTCTCATTGACGAATTCATTATTACTTTGGGCATTACAATAAATTCAAAAGAAATAGTCTTTTTATAAGACTTTTACATAATGAAAATTTATTATAACTTTTTTTTAAACTACACACAATATATGTTTATCGCTTATTGTTTGTATGGGATCTTTGTCGGTGTCAGGGTTTATCCGTGGACCACCTCGGATCAGATCCGGTTGATAGAAGATTGGTTAAAGCTCTTATTTTACCAAGGAAGTAATTGTTGGAGTAAATGATCTCGACCAAGCGAGATCACTACTCTTCTCGAGATTAAGTCTAAGCCTGATCTCAATGAATAATGGAAAAAGTGTTAGACCCTAGAGGGGGGGTGATTAGGGTCTTATGCTAATCTAATCCGATTTAAATGCCAATTAAAAATAATTAACAACTATATTCTTGCAAGATAGATATACAAAGAGTTATGTGCAAGAATATGCAATATACACAAGGTGATATATCCTACCAAGGAGATATACAATATGATATATGTTAGGATATGTAAACTAACACAAGGGTAAACAATATGAACTAGATAGTGGATCATATAAATAATGAGATAATGACAATGGCGATAAGAAATATAAACACAAGTATAAATAAACGCTAAAGCACACTCAAACACAAGATATGATCACGGAGTTCGGACCTTCCGTCCTACGTCTCCGCTCCCCACTCCTGGGGAGAAATCCACTATCATGACCGGGTTTTCTACGCTCACCCGAATAACGTTTACACCTCACAGTATCGGTTTTCAACGCTCACCGATCAACGTCACTCCTCACACTCGGTTTTCTAGTTCACCGAAAACTACACAACACACTCGGTTTTCTAGCTCACCGAAAACCTTACAACACTCACAATGTAACAAATATAAATTTGTTCTCTACAATAGATGAGAACTCAATTAAGCACAACTCAATGTTACAAACTTTCACAACCCTAATATACTATGTATGCAAATACAATAAGCTCAAGTGGGTGTGTGTAACAATGAGATTCAATAAATCAAAACTAAACTCAACTAAAATCTAGCATATAGAAATTACAAACAAAATTATAAATAGCTAGAAATGAGTTTAGAAAACTTCTCAATTGATAACAAGATGGAGAGATGGAAATTGGAGCCCAAACAAGAAGATGATCTCCTCCACTTGTATAAAACTTCTTCACAAACTAAACAAACACTAAACCACACTTAAACCCTTGTTTAAAACTTGTTTAAAACTTGTTTAAAACTTTCTTAAAACATTTCTTTGATTATCATAGAGGTATGAGGGCATGGGGTATATATAGGCTCATGAAACAACCCCAAAAACCAATAAAAACACCCCCAAAACATTAAAATAAACAAAAAACAGAACTAGCTGTTACTGTAGCAATGGTCGTTTGCTACAGTAATTTCGGTCGACCGGTACGGTCGACCGGGAGCCATATGCAAAGCTGAGTAACGTCCAGAGACATTTCCGGTCGACTGGTCCGGTCGACCGGAGTTACTGTAGCAGTGCGCAGTTGTTTTGTAAAATCAATTTAAAATAGTAAATGAACTCCAAAAATTATGAAATTTTGTGGGAATGTTCTAGACATGTATAATAACATGTTAGAGAAAGAATTTCTGAAAAATCATTTCCCAGTTGAGAGAAATAAATGTTTGAACACAGATTTACAGTTTCTGAAAAACTGCAGACATACACGATTTTGTAAAATCAATTTGACACAGTAAATCAACTCCAAAAATAGTAAAAACTGGAGAAAAGTTTCTAAACATGTAGATAAACATGTCAGAGAAAGAATTTTTTAAATATCACTTCCCATTTGTGAAAACTCATCAGTTTTGTAAAACATGCACGAACGAAAACGTGAATTTGTAAATTCGTTTAAACATAACAAATCAATTCCAAACTTGATGAAACTTTGCGAAATATTTATAAACATGAAAACAAACATGTTATAAAAGGATTTCTCAAATTGAATTTCTATTTATGAAAAGACATGTATTTTGCAAGTGTGTCCAAAGCATAAAAACCCAAAAACATGCATGTATATATATAACTATATATATACATAGAAACCAAATACGTGTGTGTATATGATATTGAGCTTAGAGTATTAAACACACATAATATAAAAACTAAACTAAGTTACCCAAGCTAGATCTTGATCTTCAATAAGCTTGTCTTGGTAATCTTGCGGATGAAGTTTGAACTTGATCTTTAACTTTGAATTGCAAGGCTTCACTCCACTATTCCGCCAACCTCCATTGGATATCATCGTTGTAGTGCATATTCCATCCAACCTCCAACTTGTTGTTTGCCTAGAATAAATACAAAAAACACAAACACTGGACAAACAACATTAGAAGTAAATTGTTTGTTAAACATCATTAAAATAAGAAGGCCAACAAAAAGGACTTCAGATCCTTCGAATTACTCCTTCTTTATGCCGAAGGTTGCCAGGATCTAGCTAACCCTCTCTGAAATTTTATAGAATGCACTCTCTAATTCGGCAGCACTTCCGCCTCTTTGATAAAATTTCAGCCCCTCTGAAAGAAGGCCATATGCATATATTTACAGGGCTTCGGATGCAGGGTATTTGGATAAGAATGAATGATTTGGTCATATCTTCAGTTAAAAATGGTCTAACCACGTATCAAAAGCCGTTGGAACACTTTGGAACGAAAAAATCCCGAAGAAACCACCCGAAAACTCGTTTTGGGAAGTCGATGCACGCGTCAGGTCCTGGTGACCCAGCCCTATGCGGGTCACTTCGTAGTGACCCGTAGGAGCACGGGTCACCTCGTGGTGACCCGCACGGGCACAGCGGGTTACCTCGTGGTGACCTACCCATGCGCGGGTTAGCACCTGGTCACCCGCTCGTACGCGGGTCACCTCGTGGTGACCTGCATGGGCGCGAGTCACCTTAGAGTGACTCGCCCGTGCAATCCTTTTTTGAGTGTTTTGGTATTTTCTAACTTTTTCGGACTTGTATTTTCTGCTATTTTGCGTCTTTTGTCATTTAGTTGATTTGTACGCTTTGCTGACTTGCTTCATACACTCGTTAGCTTCTTTACGATCTTAGATGATTCCATTTGGACTTAAATAATAAAGTTCATCGTCTTCCCTTCATCTCGAGCTGTATTCAGACACCTATAGGTATTTTTAGATGCCTACAGATACCCCCTTCAAAGTATTTCAGACTCATTCTTCTATGGAGGAGAGTGCAATACTTTAGATAAGATAGGTCTTATCTTCAACCTCTTTAGTATTTTGTCGAGGAGATCGCGTAGAAGGACATGTGAAATGCTTTAATTCTTAACTTCTTCAGCCTTCAATATATTTAGTGTTTTGTCGAATAGATGAAGTTTTTCTGGCACTGCATTTATCGCCTGACCATTGTCGAAGTCTTGAACTGAAGTTGGTGTGTAAGTTTCTGAACTTAGTTTGTATCATTGAGTTAACTTTGAACTGATCATCTTTGTCGGGAGTTTGTATCTGAATGTGATTGAACTCCCTGGAATCGTTCTTTGACATGAAATTTTTTCCTTAGCCTTATTTTGGCAAAATTATCGTTGCGTTGACCGACATCGATCTTTACTAGAGTTTGTATCTGAATGTGCTTATACTCGTACGTTTGCTGGAGTCTACACAATTTAAGCGCTTAAGGCATTGGAGCGTGGCGATCCTAAATATCAGGCTGCAGGATCAACTATTAAAGTTGTTTCGTCTGCATGTATAGATCTTATCCCCAAGTTGTTGGATGCTCAAGTCACGAGACCAATTAATGAAGCTGATTCGTCAGTAACTTTCGCATATATAGAATTTTTGGCAAACCCTCAGCCATCAACTGATTTGATGAGCCTTTACCGACTACCGTTTGAGTCGGGTTAGGATGTGAATTGTTTAAACCCCTTTTCATATGTAACGTTATGCTAAGAGAGTTAACTCTCTCAGTGTTATGATATCGAATACGTAGACTTCACCAATATCACCGGAATAAGCTACCCAGCAGCATGAGTTAAATGTAGACTTATCTCTATTTAGGGATCAAGATAAAGTCCCCCAGGATAAATTATGGTGTTTTTTCACATGGCGAAAGACTAAACCAGCAACACGTGTTAGGCGCTGACTTAGCCTACTTAGGATTCAAGATAAAATCCTCCATGCGTGTAAAGCACAGATTTTTGTGTTATGAATAATAACATGCCACAATGTCGAATATGTGGGTTTTTGTTTTTTTAACGGTCAAGAACTAACCAACAACCCGGTTAAGCACTGACTTATCCCTACTTAGGCTTTAGGATAAAACTCCCCAGACTTGGATTCTTATGTCTTTTTTACTCAGTGAAAGACTAAACCGACAACGCGTGTTAGATATTAACTTATCCCTACTTGGGCTTCGGGATAAAATTCCTCATGCGTGTGAAATACGGATTTTGGGAGTTGAAAAAAGTAGTGTCTTCTCTTGGGGTAAAGACGAACCCGATGCTGGAACAGAAGAATTTTATATTCTATCTCAAGTTGTAAAAAAAACTCAAAGTAGGATCTCCACTTTGAGAATCAAAAAAGATTCAGATAATCCTAACTGTCGAAAGGTTTGATCACCCAATATAAAGATGGATTTCTCGTTTTTCAGGAGGGAAGCCCGCTTTTGGCCCTAACTATAGGAAGATTTGACCAAGTGAGAGGTTTGAGACGACCCTAACCGTAGGAATGTTTGATCGCTCGATTTGAAAGTGAATCTCTCGTTCATAGAAGGAATCGAGAGGAGATTTTGATTGTAGCCTTAACTGTATGAAGATTTGACCGAGGGGGTTTGAAATAATCCTAACTTTTATAGGTTTGATTGCTCAACTTGAAAGTGAACCTCTCGTTTATGGAAGGAATCGAGAGGAGATTTTAGTTGTGGTCCTATCTGTAGGAAGGTTTGACCAAGTGGGAGGTTTAAGACGATCCTAACTATAGGAATGTTTGATCGCTCGATTTAAAAGTGGATCTCTTGTTCATAGAAGGAATCGAGAGGAGATTTTGGTTGTTGCCCTAACTGTAGGAAGGTTTGACCGTATGGGGGTTTAAAACGATCCTAATTTTTATAAGTTTGATTGCTCAACTTGAAAGTGGACCTCTCGTTCATGGAAGGAATTGAGAGTAGATTTTGGTTGTAGTCTTATCTATAGGAAGGTTTGACCGAGATAAACAATAAGAGTGTGAGTACAAATCACAGTGAGAGTGTTGACTTATACAAATCACTTAGTAAGGGTTCTTGTGTTAGACCCTAGAGGGGGGTAATTAGGGTTTATCACTAATCTAATCTGATTTTATACTATCACGCCCCGCTTCCCAAAATACAGGGGAATCGGAACGTGAACAAGCCCGCGACGTATTAGACTGAGGAGAGATAAGTGCTAGACCTCTTCTTCTCAATCTAATACGCTAAGCGTCAAGAAATACAAACGAAGGCACAGGTCCCCGATCACAGTAGCAAGAATATAATAAACAACTCAGAATAAGAAAATATACATATCACAACTGACTATCATCCCAGACATAAAAATGCGGGTCAAACATGCCCTTATACAAAACTGAATAAATGAATACTGAAGAGATATAAAATACACTGATCAAAAGGAAATGAATGTGCTGCAGACAAACTGAAAGGAATGACTAAGCTTCGGCTTCTTCTTCTGCTCCGTCTACATGGCACTCCTGATGAGATTCCTCTAGCTCCTGCTGAACATGTTCTTCTCCTAAGTCTGACGTACACCAGAGAAAACAGGTGTATGTCAGGTGCATGACGCACGGCAAGACCCGACCCCACAAAGAAAATAGGAACGGTCGAATGACCAATGCAATAACAGATGCAACATAGTAATAATAAAAGAAGAGTGACCAAAGCGATAACATAAATAGAAACATGTGATGATAGTAGTAACAATAGAAGTATGCAACTGAAATACTAACAAGCTAGATACAATCCATCACTAGAGTATAACAATCAGGAGGAAACATAAACATCCGAGTAACAAGATCATACATCTAGCCATACTATGATCATCCACATAACAAGGTCATACAACTAGATGGAATTAATATTTAAAAATCTACAACTCGAGACGTAGTACGTCGAGCGAAATAATCCAAACAAGGAAACCCTCATGTATATACCATATATCTCAAATTATAGATAATTAAATATTAATCCTGATCTATGTATGAAAAGAAGTACAACCGGCCTACACCTCACAAGACTCATACTTAGCCAAGAATCAAGGTCATGTAACTAACCATCATATCACTCATCTCAAATAATCAACAATCTCAATACCCCTGCTCCTCAGACCCACCCCAGGCCGAAACAAGACACTGGCGCGAGCCTGGAAAACAAATAATAATCTCGATATCACCTCACCTCAGACCCATCCCAGGCCGAAACAAGACACTGGCGCGAGCCTGGAAATAATCAACAACCACAATATCACTGCTCCTCAGACCCACCCCAGGCCGAAACAAGACACTGGCGCGAGCCTGAAAATAATCAACAATCACATATCATGATACCTCAGACCCACCCCAGGCCGAAACAAGACACTGGCGCGAGCCTGGAAAATAATCAATAACCTCGATATCACAACTCCTCGGACCCACCCCGGTGACTACACAAACTTCACCAACGCGAGCCCGGAAAATACATCAGCAATCACAACCGCTCACATGAACCAAGACTCTCATCCTAATTCTCGTAATTACAGGTCAACTACACACGAGATTCTAGATCCTAACTGTGTCATACAGGTCACTATAGTCATGAACTCCTAACAATTCTCAATCACAACAACGAACAATCAATGTAACTAATCATGTACAATAATATCATAACATTTCAGATAATCAAAATAAGAATTATAAATCATAAACAACATCTACATAATTCAGAAAATAACCTTTTTCTAAATTAATTCATTTTAAATTATTTCGCTTAACAATTAATCTAAACTAATTCATTTTCTAAAATAAATTCTTTTAAATTATTATAATTATCTAAAAATGATTCTTTTATCGAATTAAATTCTTTTAATTCCTTATAATTATTCTGAAAATGCCATTTATCATATTACAATGATATAATTAATATTCTTCAGCAACATTCCCACGCAGATAAATACGTCACAATTAAACTATGCAAATAATTCATAAAAATGTAAATATTCAAACTACGAAACAGGAGAGCGGGATCTTGCCTCGAAGTTCGTCGAACGAATCGATGTTGCTAGCGCGGATCGGATCTGAGCGCGGGCACGGCACGACGAGGAGGCGGACGGGGACTGTAGGGCAGCGGCTCGCCGGCAAGGGGCTGTGGATCTGGCCGTGGTTGCGACCGGCGGTGGTGAAGGCGTACGACGAGGTGGGCTGTCGTCGGCAGTCGCGGCGTCGGGTTCGAGCTCGGGTACAGGCGGCGGTCTTGGAGGCGGCGTGGGAGCGGCGTCGTCGGCTTGGTAGGGGCGGTGATGGTGGCCAAGGTGGCGGCTCAGGGTGCTGGTCGGTTCAGGCGGCAAAGGCCGACGGTTGAGGTGGCTTGGAGAGGAGAGGCCGGCGAAGGGGGTAGGGGTGAGTTGGTGGAGCTGCAGGGGGACGGTGGGGAGCTTAGGTGCGGGTGATGGGGGCTGTCGGCATCCTGGGGCGGAGCAGGTGCTGCAGGAGGCGTCGGAGGAGGTCGGGGTTTGGTGACTGAGCACCGGCTGCGGGGAGAGCTGCGACGGCTGGAAGGCTGACGGTGAGGAGCGGTCGCTGGAGGAGAACGGTGTGGGGGAGGGGAGATGGCGGTTGCAGGCCTGGTGGAGGGAGGAGCGGCGAGCGGCGGCCAGAGGCGGAACTGGGTGCGGCGGCGGGATTTCACGAGAGAGAGAGAAAGAGGAAAGGAGAGAGAGAGAGAGAAGTGAGAGAGGCGGCTGGGTTTTTGGTTACGGGTTTTTCATTTGCATATATATATATATATAATATTAGGGTTAGGGTTAGGGTTTAAAACAAAAGTAATTATAATAAATATTTATAGGTATTTAAAAATTAAACTAATTACATAGTAATTATCTACAATTAAAAACGTACATGTTGTACTAATACAACAGTTGATACGAAATAGAAGAAATAATACCATAAATTATACAATTAAACAAGATTAATTAATAAAAATTATAATTACTTATTTTTCGAATCAAATAATTATGGGATAATTATCTATACAATAAAACGTACTAGTTGTATTAATACAACAGTTAATACGTAACAGAAGAAATAATACTATAAATTACACAAATAATACGTAAATAAATAATATAATCATAATACACGAAATAATATGTAATGGTACTATAATACAATGTATTATATAGAATAATACATAATAGTACCGATAACATAATAGATTAATTTTCTAAATTTTTACTGCTCAAAATAAATTTATAAATATCAAAATCATTTAAACAAATATATAATCAGATTTTTAAATCATAGAAAATTCTAGAAAATTGAGAAAATATAAATACTCTTTTAAAAATCATAATTAAATATTTTAAAATACTAAAAAAATTATTTTAACTAGTATCAAAATTCATGGTCCTTACATATACCAATTAAAAGTAATTCAAATATTATTCTTGCAAGATAGATATACAATATGTTGTAAGCAAGAATAAGTAATATGAGCAAAGGGATATATATAAACAACACAAGGGTAAATAACGTAAACAAAGAAGTGAATGATATAAATAATGAGCAATGGATAATGACGACAAGAAATATAAACATATGAGAAGTGCACCAAAGCAAACTCAAACACACGATATGATCACGGAGTTCGGACCTTCCGTCCTACGTCTCCGCTCCCCACTCTCGGGAAGAAATCCACTATCACAACCAGGTTTTCTATGCTTACCCGAATAACGTTTATACCTCACAATGTCGGTTTTCAACACTCACCGATCAACATTCACAATCACTCACAATGTCGGTTTTCAACGCTTACTGATCAATGTTCACTCCTCACACTCGGTTTTTTAGCTCACCGAAAACTTTACACCACTAACAATATAACAACAAATATGTTCTCTACAATAGATGATAACTCAATGAAAGCTCACACTTAATTATTACAACTCTCACCAACCCAAATATACAATGTATGCAAATACAATAAGCTCAAGTGGGTGTGTGTAAACAATGAGTGAAATCAAATCAACTAAACTCAATTGAAAATACTAGCTTAATGAAAATGATAAACAACAAAGAATTAATACAAAGCTAGTATTGAGTTTAGAAATTCTTCTCTGAAAAACAAGATGGAGAGATGGATTAAAATAAAGCCCAAGGAATGTAGATGATCTCCTCCACTTGTGTAAAACTTCTTCACAAAAAAAACTCTTTTAAACAAACACTAAACAAACTTAAACCCTTGTTAAACTTTTGTTTAAAAACTTCTTGGATTGTATCTGAGAACTGAGATCAATGGGGTATTTATAGCCTCCCAAAACCTTAGCCAAAAGCCCAACAGAAATGACTAAAAAATTAACAGAATCGAAAATCAGATTCTGTACAAAATAACTGTTGGAGTGAACGGCGGTCAACCGTGAAAATCTCGCAGTCGACCGCGAGCCACTTTCGAGGCTTAGAAAATTCCAGAAACTTTGACGGTCGACCGTGGCGGTCGACCGCGAAAGTTGTTGTTGGCTCCGCAGGTTAAAAACAAAGGCGCAGTCGACCGTGACGGTCGACCGTAAACTGACATATGAGAAAACAGGTTTGAAAGTTGATTTTCTGATTTTAAACCCCTGTTTAAAATATCAAATAAATTTCAAAAAATATAAAACTTTGGAAAATGATTGTAGACATGATAATAAACATGCTACAAAGACTGGTTTTTAAAGAGGACATTCCAAATAAAAAATATCATCATTTTGCAAAATAGTCCAAAATATAAAAATGTGAACATATGAGTTTTGACATTTTAGCTTAACCATGTTTTAAAATAATACAAAATAATTTTATAGACTTGAAGAAAGATGTAAACTATTGTTATGAAGTCTATAAACAATGAATATAGTATTTTCACAAATACAATAGAATATAAAACATATGAGTATGAATATGAATATATATTTATTTCATGTCTATGAAATTAAACCAAACCAAATTATCCACGTAAAAACAAATATGTATGAATATAAATATTTATTTATATGCTAATAAAAACTTTGTTTGTGGATAAACCAAAATCCAAAATGTGTACGTATATATAACTATATATATACATAGAAACCAATAAAATGTGTGTGTATATGATATTGAGCGTAAAGTACTTAACACACATAATATAACACCTAAACTAATTATACTCACGCTTGTGATCTTCAACGAAGCTCTATCTTGGTATACTCGTGGATGAAGCTTGAACTTGAATTTTTAACTTGAATTGCAAGGCTTCAACCACTATTCCTCCAACCTCCATTGGATATGATCGTGTAAGCGCAATTCTATCCATCCTCCAACTTATTGTTTGCCTAGAATAAATATAAAACACAAACACTAGACAAACAATATTAGATATAAATTGTTTGTAAATCATCATCAAAACAAGAAGGCCAACATCTTAGTGTCAAGTGATAAGAACTTAACATGAAGGGGTTTGACAATTATCAAAGATTAGCAGACTAAAATTCTAAGCATTATATCTAGACTCTAATAATGAGAGTGTTGAGTGCACAGACACAATAAAAGTTTGAGTGGATTAAACCAGAAAGAATTTTAGTAGACCCGCCGTCAATTAATTTGATCAGTGAGGGATTTTATGATGGAAGATTGTGAATCATCAAACACGAGTGTGAGCTTTTTGTGAGGGAAGATTGATCCAACGAAGTGATCAAATATCGTCTCAGCAAAAGAGTGTTTGGAAGTTGGTAAAATTGATCATGGCAATTGGATGCTTTTCATTCTTGGAAGCATTCAGAGTCCAAGTGAGAATTTCTTATTCATCACTTTTTGTAATGACCGGGTTTATCCCTAAGAATACACCATATAACATTCTTCTGAAAACTTCCCGTTACATGAATTATCCAACCTCAGCTTTCTTTATGAAGTTGGGTCTAACATTATACTCAGTTGCATGATCGGGTTATCCTTAAGAATATTATGTATAAAATTCTCTAGGAACTTTCCGTTAAAGGTAGGAAATAGTTTAGACTCATATACATATTAGAGTATTATAGAGAAGCAGTTTAACCTCTTATACTCATTGGAGGATTGAGAAGTAGTTTATACTCGTATACTTTTCGGAGTCATGGGAGAAGCAGTTTATA
>BQKN01000551.1:288862-311767 GCA_022839385.1 Asparagus kiusianus
CTCTCTCTCTCTCTCTCTCTCTCTCTCTCTCTCTCTCTCTCTCTCTCGATCTCGATCTCGAGCTCCAGCCTCCCCCACAGCCAGGCTTCGCCGCCTCCTCCGCCAGCGCCCTTCTCCTACGCCGATTGCCCCCAGCCGCTGCTCCTCCTCTCCACCGCGCCACTCTCCGACCGCCGCCAGCTCCGCCTCTAGACCCCCAGCTCCGAGCTTCAGATCCCCCACCTCAACCTGAGCCACCGCCTCTCACGAACCCGCGCCCAGCTCGAACGCCACCAGCGAGCTCCGCCTCGCCCAGCTCGACCACCCCGCTCCCCGCCACGAGTTCTCCCTTGCAGCCTAAGCCTCACCGCCGCCCTCCTCCTGATCCGCCCCCTCTCTCCTCTTCTCTTCCGCGCAGACAGCAGCCACACCCATCAACCCAAGCTCCGCCGTCGACAACACCGCTGCTCGAATCCTTGCCGCTGCTCTCCTACACCGCTGCAGCTCCTCCATCACCTTCACCTCTCCTCGTCGCTGCCTCAAACTGCTACGCACGTCACCGAAATAGCGAACAGCAAACAGCGGCATCGTCGCCTTGTCCGTAGACACGTAGCCTCGTACGGTAACGTTGAATCATTCGACAATAACCCGATGCAAGATCCCGATACTCTCTTGATTTGTCATTCAATTCATAGGCCACTGTGAATTAATTAGTTGCTTGCAAGATCTCTATTCTTGCTCAGTACAATTTTAGAATAATCTCAGATTAATTATGCATAAGAACTCGTTTCTCGAATAATTATTCGTTACAACTATAGAACTGTCGTGAACATATTGAACTGAGAACTATAACGTGTGATCGTTACAATTGTAGAACTGTCGTGGACGTAATGGACTGTGAACAATAATGTATGACCATTCACGTTGTAATACATATACTGTGATGACCTGCATGGATTTATTTAACGAATGATATTAAAAAGTACTAAAAATAATATTATGATAATAGATACTATAAAGATAAAATAAAATAAACTTATTTTATAATTTTAAAGAAATTATTTGACAAAATAATCATTTTAAAATAATTATAATAAATTATTTTGGTGAAAAATCATTTTAGAGTAATTATAATAAATTAATAGAAATTATTTGACAAAAGAATTATTTTAGAATAATTATAAATAATTTAAAAGAATTTATTTTAGAATAAGTATCAATTTAGAATAATTTCAATAATTTAAGAGAGTTTTATAAAAGGAATTATACCATTTATAAATAATTTTAAAGGATTTATTTTAGAAAAGGGATTATTATGAATTATTCATGATTTATGTTTCTTAATTTTAATTATGTGATATGCTATGATATTGTTGTATATGATTAGTTGCATTTATTACTCTTTGTTACGTTTGAGAACCATTAGAAATTCATGACTAGTGTGGCCTGGTGTGTCCTGTTTAAGACTTAGAAACTTGTGTGTAAGTTGACCTAGATAAACAAAAGAGTTGGGATGGGGAAAGTCATGGTTCATGTGATCGGATATGGCTGTTGATTTATCTTCCAGACTCGCACCAGTTAGGTTTGTTTCGAACTGGGGTTGGTTTGATGGACCACAGCGAAGGTTTGTTGCGTCACTTTGGTTCGTGAATGTGATATTCACCCGAGTCGGCTGGAGTTCGAACCAAGCCGAATCGGTTTGCGTGGAGTCCTATGGGAAGCACGTAGGGGATTTGTGTAACAGTCATATATCCGAGAATATGAATATTGACTCTGTTATGAGATGTGTACCAGTGACCTGTTATAGGATGACTAGTTACATGACATCGTTACCTGATCGATTTTTGGATTCTTCTGATTATTATATTCTAGTGGTGGATTTCATTTAGATTATTACTATTATTATTATTATTGTTCTTGCATTGGTCGTTCGACCGTTTCTACTTTCCTTTTGGGATCTTGCCGTGTGCCATACACGCTGACATACACCTGTTTTCTCTGGTGTATGTCAGATTTAGAGGACGGACAGGTCCAGTATGATGATGCATTAGAGCAAGAGTATGCCCAGCCGGAGTGTCTCCCAGATGGAACAGAAGAACAGACGACAACTTAGTATTTTCTTTTACGTAAGCACTGATGGACACTAGATTACTTATGTAGTACTTTATCCTTTAGTCTTTCGAGGGACTTAGTTATTTTTGCAGTACTTCCTTCTTATTTTGTTGGACTCTGTATTTTCTTATTTTAGTTGGACTGTTTTGTAATAAGGGCATGTTTGACCCAAACTTATGTCTCGGATGATATTCTATTTGTGATATGTCTTTTTTTATGTTGAGTTGTTCATTATATTATCGTTACTGTGATCGGGGATCTGTGCCTTTGCATTTATTTCTTGACGCTTAGCGTATTAGGTTGAGGAGAAATGTTTAATTTTATTTATTCTCCTTAATCTAATACGTCGCGGGCTTGCTCGCGTCTCGGTTCCCTGGTATTTTGGGAAGCGGGGCGTGACAAGAAACATCCTCATTTGGCCTATTATTCAAACTAACCCCGCGCCTTTTCAGCACTCGACCCTTCCAGGCTGACAACTCGCGAGGCTGACTAAGCAGACGATACTTGTCGACCTCCACAAAAACAAGTAGGAAGGTCGTACATCCTCAAGCCCCCCCCCCCCCCCCCCCCGAAAAAAAAATGATTGTCATCATATTAAACGCATGATCAGAATCATTATTACTCCAGCCCTAGAAGTCTTTATGACTCATGAGACCTCATTGGTACTATGCATGCCAAGTCAACATCACATTAAATACCTGGGTGACTCAACCCCCTCAGTAGCTGACACCTGTAAAGTAAATACCAATGAAGCCACCAATTTGACTTTGTCTAAGTTACCTTTTTTGCCCCTTTAGATCGGCTATAAAAGGAGAGTGTTGTTTGCTACTTAGGGTAAGCAAATTCTGCCCTAAAGAACTCCTGCATACTAATCTTCTCCACTCAAACTTTATAGTAACTTGAACGTTGGAGGGACCACCGGAGATCTCATCTACAACCTCTTATATATTCTTTATGTGCAAGATGAGACGGTTAGCTCAAGACCAAGCCGTATGAAGAAGTTTGAGAACCATAATTCCCTCATAATCCATAAATAAATTTCCTGTTAGATAACGAATATCAACAATAATTATAAAAATCTATCCTATGTAATTTATCAAAACATCTCATTTTACAAAATTGTTCATATTTATCTCACTAAAATATTTCACTAGTAAAAAAATTAATTTACTTTAATAATTCTCCCACTTTGAGTGAAGATGTCTCAATTCACTAACACCCCCAAATGGGGGAAAGCAAAGATCTATTTGGTCTATTTACATTCCTTGGGCGTGGTAATCTAGCAACATGTTTGTTGTTGAATACCAGTTTGTGGTTGAATGCCAAGTTCAGTCCTCCTCCTTTCAGTGTGCATCCAGTGGGCCCGAGCAAAGGTTGTTCGGTCTCTAGGGTCCTTATGTCTATCCTCTTTTTCACGTTAGTCAATATATTATTTAATGAAGTGCAATAATAGAATATAACAAAGTGCTAAGACAGGAGAAACGCGAAAGCCCTTTTAGATTCTTATTAGATTTTTTACTCTTTTGTATGGAATTAAAGGTGTCTTGTGGGTCTTTTGTTGTTAAACGTGTTTTGTATATTTGTATAGTAAGGTGGTTACTAGTGAAAGAGGGGAAATATCAAAAAAAAAAAAAAAAGTTACTTTTAACGAAGTTAAAATACATTATTGAGCGAAAGAGACAATTTTCTATTATTTTCTTTAATAATGACGTCATAGAGTATTCTTTATGACGTCTCGACTACTCGAGGCTTTTGGCCATCGGATACTCGTGTGGCTGGTTAATTTTGGTCGAACTTGGTGTGCGGTTGTTTGCTACATATTTTACCCGTCTCTTTGATTTTTTTTTCATAGTCAATAACAAAATTTTATTCTTCAAAGAATTAAGAATAATCAAATCCAAAACTATTGATGGAATGAGAATGTCTGTCTTCACTAGGTGCTCGAACTAGGCCTGTCCATAAAGCCCGCCGGCCCAGCCCGGAACTCGGCCCGGCCAGGGGTCGGCTCGGAAATTCGGGCCAAACTCGAGTCCGGGTCCGCTCATCGGCACCCGGCATGGCCGCAAGGTCACCCTCGGTGACCGTTGGGCAAAAATCTGGGCCGGGACGGGTCGGCCCGGTCACAACGGCCAAATTGATCGTTTTGACCGTTTTGCCGCTTAAAACGGTCAAAAAATAGCTATTTGGTGAGTTATTTTGGTCATTTGCCTAAGAGATTGCCTCTATAAATAGAGGTGGTTTTCACATCTTCTCCTCACACCAAAACTCATCTACTTCTCTCTAGACTCTAATACTCTCTTATACAATCTTATACGCTCTTATACTATCTAATAATCTCTTATACTTTCTAATCTTTCCATCAAATGGCTTCTGAATCTGATTATGAAGAGCAAAATCTATCTCCTTGAAATGAGCCTCCTACAATAGATACTCCTCCTACCGATCCTACCGGTGTAAATCCTGAATCCGGTGGTGACGAATCTGCACCAAGAGCTCCTAAAAGGCCCAGATCCGATGTGTAGAATTTTTTTGAGAAGATAAACGTCACCAATGATGAACACGCTAGGATCCTCACCTAGAAGGCTAAATGTGCGTTGTGCGGCTAGATTTTCCAAGCTCATCATAAGAGCGGCACCAACCACCTCAAACGCCATATAGAAAAATATAACAAAGGTTAGAATCCTCAAGGTGATATCCGACAATCTATGATTTCTCAATCCTCCTCTTCTGGTAGTCTTGTTAGTTGGAATTATGACGCTGCCCGAGCCAGGAAATGCGTCATCAGGTTTATCATTCTTAAAAACATTCATTTTAAATTAGTAGAAGATGATGAATTTGAAGATATGTTTAGAGATGGTTTTTATCCCGATTTTAAAAAAAAATCTCGCCAAACCTGTCAACGTGATATTATAAAACATTATCAAACGGAACAAGGAAAAATAATTTCTTATTTTAAAAATTTAAACTGTAAAATTTTTTAACTTTTGATATTTGGACATCTAGAGTACAAACTGGTTATTTATGTATCACAGAATACTAGATTGATACAAATTAGCAAATGTTTAAAATAGTTGTTTCTTTTATTATAATTGAAAAGTCACATACTGGTAATAATGTTATAAATTTAATAATTGAAAAACTAATGAAACTAGAAATTGATCAAAAAATATTTTTTCTCTTTCACTAAATAAAGCAAGTAATAACAATGTAGTTGTAGATTTTATCAAAACAACTCTGTCATTATCATGTCATGGTGATCTTCTTCATATTAGATGTATACGTCATATTTTAAATTTAATTATTCAAAGTGTATTTACTAAAATTAAACCCATGATAGAAATGCTTAGAACAATTGCTTATATGCATAATCCTTCTAAACAAAGACTTAAAAGATGGAAACAAATTTATAAAAAAAAAATATTAAGCCTAAACTAATTCCAAAAGATGTTGATCATAGATGGAATTCCACCTATGCAATGTTAAGTGTGGCAATAGAATATAAAGAAATTATAAATTATTTTATAAATTATTTTGCTTCTAGTTCTAGCTCTGGTAGCACTTATGGAATAACTAAAGATGAATGGACAATTATATGTAATTTAAATGAGATGTTATAAGTTTTTTTATGATGCTACAATGCTATTATCTGGCTGTTATTATCCTACTATTACTTTAGCAGCTTTACAAATTTTTAAATATTCAAAATTTTTTACCAGATATCGTATGAATGATACTTTTGGACAGATAATTTTTCAAGAGAGCAAATTTAATAAGTATTTTAGGTCTGTTCCTCATATTTTTGGTTTGGGGATTCTTATTGATCCATGTTTAAATGATATTAGCCTTCGAAGTTTGTTACAATCATTATATAATGGACAGATTATAGACTTAGATGATGGATCCACCCTTACTACTATTGCTCATCATTTAGCTATTAGAAATTATTTTCAAACCTTATATGATGAGTATGCAGCTACACATGGTATAGCTACACAACAATCTGCAGATTCGGCGCCTTCGAGCTCAAGCCGAGGTAAAAATATAAGTTTTGATAGGTATGCAATGGTAGCTGAGCTAACTGGTAGATCTGGACTTGGATCATCATTGGAGGTTTCTAAAATAGATGAATATTTATCCGCTTCTTTAGTTAAATATCAGCGAAATGCTTTAGATATTTTGTAATGGTAGAGAGTATATGGATCAGTTTCATATCCTATACTTTTAATTATGGTTCGTGACTTACTAACATTGCAGATTTCGACGGTAGCTTTGGAATCCGCATTTAGCACAGCAAGACGTTTGATCGACGACCACATGACATGCTTAGATTCGTATACTGTACAAGCGGTGATGTGTTTACAAGATTGGTGAAGGTACGAGAAGCGAACGCAGGGCATCGATCGAATAGCTGGAATTAGAGATAAATTTGAAGAGTTGGGACTAGCAGATAGATATAAAGATAAAATAATATTCATCAAATTATAATTTTTATTTCTTAGCTTTAAAATTTGTAATGAATTATTTTTAAAATATTTGCAAATGATAGTGATATAGGTGAGTAGGTGCTAACATAGTTGGGATGTACTCATCTATTGTGATACAACGAATTTCAAAAAAAAATTATACTTGTAAAGGATTTACTGATTATTAATAAAGAAGTTGTTTTTATCATCTTTCATTTTTATAATTTTTTTGTATTTGTAATTTATGTTATTTCAAGTTATTAATAATATGATTGTTTTTTATTAGAATTTTTTATGTATATTTCAAAATATAAAGAGATTTTTTTAAAAAAATTAAAAATCCAGGCCAGCCCGAAGCCCAACCCGCTCAGGTACGGTTCCGGGCTCTGGTTTTACCCGGCCCGACCCGAATAGACAAGCCTAGCTCAAACCAAAAAGGAAAAGAGGGGAAAAAGGAAGAAGCCTGCCATCATTAACATAAAAAATAAATTGATCCAAATTCAGGTTAACCTAATTTGTTAGTTTTATTCATTTTTCATTAGCTTGTTAATTTATTTGTTTCATGATTCAAATTGTTGAGATCTGAGATGCAATACTATAGGAGGGTGAAAAAAATTGGCTACTATTTTTTGATATCACAGATAATGTGCAGCGAAAATTGATGTAGGACGCATAATGAACAAATTCTTGGAGAATGAGATCTTTATGAATCAAATGTAGCTGTAGATAAATTATTGACTTGTCCGTAAAAAAGGCCATATCTCCCAATCCGAAAGGCGGGTTCTAACATATTATATATGAAATTTTCATATCTCAACGAGATGAAGCCATATAAATTGACCGATTTTTGAATTCCAATCAATATCACCATTTTTTTGTAAAAATATAAAAATAATCAGCTTTTATCTATTTTTAGTAATAAAATTAGAGTCAATTTAGATTAAAAAATAAATTTAATGTTGGAGTCAATTTAGATTAGGAAACAAATTCAATTTTTATTCATGATTTATTTCCTCTATTATATGAAGTCTTTTTAGGGTAGTATTTGATACTTTCTATTTCTTTATAATTCTAGTTATATTATGAGTCATTTTATTTTTTAATTTAAGAAAAGTCATGTAATCCTAGAATCAATAGGTAAATTTTGATCAATAAAATTATATTCTATTCGTGTATTCAAGGTTCTTCATGGATTTGAAGATCAGTCTTTGTGAATTCAATGAACAACCATTAGTGGATTCCTAGGTTATTACTTTTGTGTTGTGTTAATTGATATCAAAGCCTTTTTTCTCTGGTCCAATGACAAGTGATGAAGCTCCAATTTCCTACACTGTGTTCGATGAGTTGAAGGCCAATGTTAATCAGATTAAGACTACCATAGAGCGACTTGCATTGATTGTCACCAAAGACGAGATCCGACTGTGTAAGACAAATCCTATTGAGATGACCGTAGAGGCTACCGAAGAAAGGAGAACTATGATGTTAGAGGATTAAAGATACCATCCTTCAATGTAAAGCTTCATGCTGATGATTTTTGTAATTTGATATTTCGAGTATGAGATAATCCTAGAAGATTGAAAAATTAAATTAATGGTTTTTAGACTTTAAGGAAAAGTATTTGCATGGTGGGACGAAGCACTGATAAATTAATATCATCAAGTGAACGATATGGTTCGAACGTGGGCAAAGATGAAGAAATTACTGAGAGACTATTTTCTACGTTCTAACTACAAATAAAATCCAATGTATTTTACCTTAATTGACATGATCTGTCTAGCGAAGAAGTTGGAATGCGAATACGACCATAATGACAAAGGACCTTCATCATGGATGTTTTTGGAGAGTTCTCACACTAGTTATGATTTTGGAAAAATCAAGAAACCTCAATTTATCTCTGAGAAAGAGTCCAGATTTTTGAAGAGCACTAAAGAAGCAATAAAGAAGGCTTCATCAGTTATGTCAATCATAGAACCAGGGGTATCTAAGACAAAGATTGCTAAGGAGAAGGTTTTTCTAGAGGCAGACAATGAGACACTCACAATCAAAATAGAAGATTCTGACACCATCAAGATTCATCCTGAAGTGTAGACCCTCATTGTGTACAAGAATCTTGATAATGGTGATATGTTAATTAAGACAGATATTGTGCATTATATTCTGAAAAACATTGTGAATGATGTTACACATATTAATATACTTGGTGGAGGGCCCAGAACAAAGGAGATGGAGTGTGAGAGAAATTATTGTCTTGAAACAGAGAGTGACAATAATTTCAACAAGATCGAGATGAAACTTCCGGCATAAAAATATAAAAAGCAATCAAGGAAAGGATTTGGAGGAGTTTTTAAAGTCATGTGTAGATTCACATACTGTTACTTGCATAAATATAATATGGGAAAGATTCATTCAAAAGTTTGATTTAAAAGAAGTTTTAGCCGATGAGGTAAAATAACAAATGGAGAAAATCAATAGTAAGTACAAGATGGATGCTGATCGATGCAGGAAAAGGAAAATAAAGGAAGCTACTATTCAAGCAAATATAAGCTCGGGGTTGAGCTTCTTTCAATAAGGAGAGACTATTTTAGGAAGCATAACGAGAAAATTCATGGAGAAGTGAGATCTTCACGAGTAAAATGCAGCTACGGAAGAATTATTGACTACTTTGTAAAAAAACGGTCATATCTCCCACTCCGGAAGGCGAATTCTAATATATTATATATAAAAATTATTTATATCGACGAGACAAATCCATTTAAATTGATAGATTTTTGAACTTGCATCAGTATCACCAATTTTTAGAAAAAATCCAAAAATAATTAGCTTTTATTTATTATTAATAATAAAGTTGGAGTCAATTTAGATCAAAAAATAAATTTCATTATGGAGTCAATTTAGATTAGGAAATAAATTTAATTTTAATTCATGATTTGTTTTATCTATTATAGGGAGTCTTTTTAGGGTTGTATTTGATATTTGATATTTTTGTAATTCTACTCTTATTAGGTGTCTATTTTACTTTATTTTTTATTTAAGAGGATTCATGTAACCCTACAATTATTAGATAACTTTTGATCAACAATAACTTCTCTTTATTATATTATCTTCATGGATTTGAAATTCTTCGTAGATTCGAAAATTGTTCTTTATGAATTCAAAGAATAACTCTTGGTAGATTCCAATATTATTACTTCTACGCTGCATTAGAAATAAAATAAATAATTAAAATAGTTAACAAAGCAAATAAACTTAGAACAAATTACGAGCAAAACATACAAGAATTTTATAGTGGTTCGGATAAGTAATCCTACATCTATTCTTTCTTCTCATGAAGAAGCTTCCTCGCTATGTGAAAGTTCTATGAATCACACACCCGATTAAGTAGGCTTACAAGACTGAAACTATAGTTTCTTCCAAACTAGTCATCTAACCTAAAATCTTCACACACAGGTATCACTAGCCCTACCTAGTGACTGATCACTCAATTAACCTCGACTTGAGTGTGTCGAAAAATAGGTTTTTTGATATTGTAAAATCAATTTTGATATAATAAGATAAATATCAAGTAAGCACAATTCACTAGTAGAAAAATAGGTTTCGCTGACGGCAACATGTTTACATCGCTGACGGTATTAACCGTCAGAGATGTTGCCGTTACAAGTTTTTTGATACTGTCAGCGATGCAAACATCGCTGATGGGATATGAACATCGCTGACGGGTATCCTGTCAGCGATGTTGGATGCCCTGTTCCAAAATTTTCCCCTCGCGAAAATTCCCCTCCCCCTTCAAAAATTTCCCCCTTCCCAAATTCCCCCTCCCCCCCACACACACACATATGAAAATCCCCCCCTCCCCCTCCCGGTGAAAAATTCCCCCCATCTCCTCTCTCTCTCTCGCCGACCCACCCCGCTGCCCCCTCAACGGAATTGCCTCGAGAAAGCCCCCGTTCCCTCACCCGCTCGACGGAATCACCTCACCGTACTCTCACCCCTCGTCATGCCCTTGTCCCTCGCTGACCCTTACTGTGCCCTCGTCCTCGCTAACCCTTGCCATGCCCTCGTCCCTTACCAACCCTCGCCGTGCCCTCGTCCCTTGCCGCCAAAGAGCCGTGCTATGATGTTTGTGTGGCAATCTCTGATCCTGTTCATCGCAAGCTTTTCGTTCGTGGGTTGGCATGGGAAACTACTTCAGAAACCTTGTGTGCTGTGAGTGCTATGATGTTTGCTTTTTGATGCTTGTGTGTTGGGAGTGCTTGATTTCTTCACCATTACACAATTGCATCTTCTTTTTTGTCTTCATAATACCTTATGCATAACTTTTTTGTTACTTCAAAAAAATGTAGCAGATTATTACATAGTGATTTATGCTTAACGTTTTTGGATATATCCTCATTCAGTATTATAAGTGAATATGTAATATCACAATTAATGGTATTATTTATATTATTCATGTAGATTTATAATGGCTTGCTGGTCAAATTTTACCTTCTAACCTTATGCCAACATCAGTTTAACCTCAACTTGACCAAGCCAATCACAAGCTGACTATATTACCTTGAGAATGCTCATGCCTGATTTCACTTCCTAGTGCAAACTCAGTCTTAATGCAAAGTTTGAGGCAAGGCCGAGACTCTCTTGCATCACTAACAGTTTAAACCTTATGATAACCTTTTTTTTCCCAACCATTTTCAGTAAGAATGAATACCCAAAGAGGCCCCCTCGATTTTATGAAGTAACAAATCATTCGAAGGAGAGGCCGGATGTTTGGATTGACAGTCCTAATAAGTTAAAACTTCTTATTTTATTTTATGCTTCCCATCTTCTGAAATTACGTTGGTACTTATTTAATCTAATATTGCAGGTCGATTATACTTTCTATAATGAGTGATATCAGAACGATTAAGTCTGGGGTACTCTGCATATATTTTTGGTCTTTGAGTTGCATGTTTTTGCAGTCTTTCAAATGCTTTCAATGCTTGATATTCTTACTTTTTTCTTACATGTACTGATGTACATAAATTTATTTGCATCTTAGGTATTTGTTGCGCCATATAGTTTTAGATTCCCACGTATTCAACGTGTGAGATATGACAAACCATGGCATGAGTGCCTTGATTTGCAATGTGAGTATTTATGTCCATAATTGGCTTTGTTGTCCTATGGTGTTTCTTTTTAGCACTAAATCTGGCTTTGAACTTTGAAATTTTTCTTTTGTTAATGTAAACTCTAAAGCACTGTCCCCAAAGAAAAAAAACAATATTGTAAAATAGAAATCTATTATGCCTGTGCTTGGGCAACACGTAATGCATGATCAAATATTACAGAAATGTATGTATGTTTATGTGCGTACAATTGCCAGTATGCCACAACTTATTAATTTGCAATAGTCATATGTATTAGTTGGGACTTCTTTTTTCCCTTTCTAAACTTTTCTTTAACGACTTAGCATTAAAGGTTATTATGTTGGATATGCATTACATGACGTTTCAAATTAGATTTTTTGTAAACTTCATGATGGATGTAAATAATGCTTTGTGGTGATTCGGATGTGGGTTACCAAGTGATGTCGTGGGGACTTCAATTGTTCAATTAAAGATAGGATTTTGTTGATCACCCTAGTAATTTCATATGTGACAAATTCTAAGGTAGATGTCTAGATGAGTAACATGAATTATACACCATTGTAGCATTAAGTAATTCCAGGAGGAAAGAATGAAGAAAGGCTTTTGTAATAAGGATCTTTTTTCTGATAATATGAGTGGATTAGGTTCTTGATATTTATTTCATATTGTTGTTAAATTGGATAGTTTCCTTTATGTACATTTAGTTTGCAGAATTATTCACAAGGCCAATTTGATTTCTAAAATTTCAATTGCACTGTTCTTTCTCTCATTCATCATTTACAAGATGCTTATTGATTTCATATCTGGCTATAAAGGGGGAGACCTTTATATTTGCAAATATGATTATTATTACTGGGATCTAGATATTGCTGGGATCTAGCTAATTGTGAAACCTTTTGGCACACTGTAAAATTAGATTTTACTCTCTTTCTTTTGTCATATTGCTACTTTTCGGGTTTAAAATAAAGCAGCTTCCTGTAGTATATGAAACATTTACTAATATCATATTGTCTTTTTATATTGGTTTGTAGGAATCTGTGAAGACAAAGCATCCCCAGCTTCATTATGAATCAAAATTATACATGCTTGTTCAACTACTGCAATCGGAAATTCACACTAAAAATAGTACTTATGCTTGCCGATCAGATGGTAACTACATGATTCTCTCATTCTTTTTTCTTGCCTTGTTATCTGCAAGAGATAGACATGTTTAAAAAAAATTTGGGTTTTGGTTTACATATTTTGATGGGGATTCTACTTGTTTGATCGATGCAGGTATCCGAAGGAAGAAACCAAGGAACAAGAACAAAACAACGACAAGAGTGAGACCAGCGACCACTCCGCGTCAAAATCCATCTCCCAGCAAATGAACAACAGCACCCCCTCAAGGGCGGAGAACGCAGAGAACAACAACCTGGACCCTCCACTAAAACACGATGCACCACGCGTCTCATCAGATGAGCAGCAGCGACATGAAGATATTAGTTATGAAATGTGAAATTTGAATTTATGGAAGTTTCTTTAAATGTTTGTGAATTTGGAATGTAAAAATTTTGAATGTAGTGTATGGATGTATGCGAGATACTAGATATGGAAAGTGCATGAAATTTGTGAAATTTGAATGTATGCGAGATGGTTGTGGAGATTGTTGTGAAATTTGGATTGCATATATTTCGAATATAGTGCAGGGATTGTATACAGGAAATTTTGCATGAAATCAACATAATTTTTTTGGTGATTATATAACATCCCTGACGGGCATGTCCTCAGGGATGCTTATCCCTGACGAAATTCCCGTCATGAATGTTATGAACATCCCTGATGGCATGCCCGTCAGGGATAAGCATCCCTGATGGCATACCCGTCAGGGATGTTATGCACATCCCTGACGGGAAGGCCGTCAGTGATATTTCAACATCCCTGATGGCGGACGCCGTCGAGGAAGATGCCATCAGTAATGCCTATTACTGACGGTGTCCCGTCAGGGATGTTTCTTTCCTGATGGGACCTTTTCTGACGGCGTATCCTTGATGGGAAGCCGTCAAGGATACGTATCCCTGACGAGAAATTTGGCATCCCTAACGAGAAATTTGGCATCCCTAACGGGAAAGCCCGTCAAGGATGCCCATGTTTCTACTAGTGATTGGAAAGATCTTACAACCCTTTGATTATGCAAAATGTTTTATGAAGGATATAAGTGAAGCTCGATGAAGAACATCGATGATGGTGAAATCCAAGGGCAGCACTCTTTAAAAGTTGACGGTCGGAACAATGTTAAGGATGCTTTCTGAGAAGCTTGAGAGAGATCCTTTCATTAAATTGAAATCCTCTCTCTCTCTCTCTCTCTCTCTCTCTCTCTCTCTCTCTCTCTCTCTCTCTCTCTCTCTCTCTCTCTCTCTCCCCCCCTCTCCCCCCCTCTTTTTTTTCCTTCTTCAATTTAGATCAGGAATCTCTGATAGAAAAATGTGAGGAAAGAGCCTATATATATACCCTAGCATTAAATGGCTCTAATCAAATCCAATATCAGATCAGAATTATCAAATCATCAGCTTGATCGCCGATGGCCAAGTTCAATCATCAGTGACCACTTGATCATCGATGATCACACTTGGTCATTGATGGTTGGAAGATTTTGGAAATTTTAGTCGTTAATGGTTTATTCAATTATTGATTATCAATAGATCACGTTGAGAGTTTTCTAAAAAGCTATTATATTAGTGATTCTGATAACCGAATTAAAAAGATATGATCAGTGCAAAGTTCAGCCTCTATGCATGTTTTCCAGTCTGCTGCTGATTGTTTTGACATGTCTCACTAAAATATTCATATCTCAAGCTATGTATTTTCGAATTGAGTTTCATTTATTTCTATAGATTTTTGACAAACAGACTGATCCTCCCATAAACTCAAACATGATTTTTATTTCTAATTTTTTCAGACTTAGTTGTGATTAATTTATTTCTATAGATATTTGAATAAAGTGAAAATAGATGTCTAGCCACTTAGAACAAAAATATATCAACTTGCAGCAAATTCAAATTGTTAAATAAAAAAAATTTAAATAATAATGAGCATTTGTGTCCAAGAATAATTCTTAAAATGCTTATATTTCAAGATAAATGGATGTGAACTTCGGGTTTATAGACAAAAAACTTTTCGGAGGTGGGTGTAAAAAATAAATGGGGGTGAACTTTAGGTTTTCATGCTAAACATCCATCTATGATGTTGCAACAATAGTGTGAGAAAAGCAAAGATAATAGTTTAAGCATGGTTCAAAAATACATTGTGCACTTGACAACTTACAACAAATATAAAAATTTAAAGCAAACTATAATAACTTACACCATATCAAACTATTAAAATACAAAATGAATTTAAAATTAAAAAACTTTTAGTTTATCGGCAAAATTACACTTTTGGAAATGGATGAATTTAAAATAAATAGATGTAAAATTTTGCTTTAGAGACAAAAACACATATATAGTATGCAATAACTCCACATTAGTTTGAAAAAATAATTTAAGTATTTGTTTTAAAAATGCATCACATATTTAACCAGTTATATAGTTTAACAAATTATAATAAAATATAGCAACTTACATTGTATAATAAATTGCTCAAATACAAAGTGCGTTTAAAAATAATTTTGATGGAGTACCAAAAATAAATGAAGGTATTTGGGTTTATAGGTAAAATATCCTTTTGAAGGTGGATGGATTTCGAATAAATGGGAGTCAAACTATGTATGAAGTATTTGGGCTTAAGAGAGATATTTTTAGTCTATTTAAAGTAAATAAATATAAATTCAGGTTTATAGACAATAAAAATATTTTTATAGAAGTACGTGGGTTTAAAAATAAAAGGCCTTAAGACTTTAGATTTTTAAGCAATTGACCCTATCCAAAATTGCAACTTATATCATATAAAAAATCAATGAAATATAAAATAGGTTTAAAAGTAACTCATTGGAGATATTTTGGGTTTAAAAGTGGGTAGGTTTGAAAATAAATAGGAGTGAACCTTGGGTTTAAAGATAAAAATCCTTTAATTATACCTATTATGTCATCATATTACTTTATTATGTTCGTTATGGTGTTTCCATTCTCGTCAAAATACAATTTAAACTCAAGTAGTTGACAATTCTACTTTGATACGCTACACTACAGTTTCCTTAGCAATCAAAGACAATCAAGACCGACAACTCAGTCGACAGGATGAGACGACGCCCCTTAGTATCGACTTGAAAGGCGGTGTTAGTCGACACGAAAGGCGGTGCTAGTTGACCTCCTTCTATTGACAAACTCGCCGCGAGTCCACTCGACCACTTGTAAGGCGGTTACAAAGTTGGCTCAAAGGGAGTTACTTCTCGTTGAATCTAAAGAACTATTTTAGTCTTGAGCCCCTATTTCTATGACAACGTGTCAACATCATATTTAAAGTAGGACATGCACCATCATGGCTCTAGCTCAAATGATCTTCATGACTCATCAGACCACGTGGGTCCTGCCATACCGCCAATATTTTCCCATTTAATATCGAAGCGACCTTCCCTCCACTCGCTGGCCGACACCTGTAGAGCAAGTGCTGATGTGACCGCCAGCCCATGCTTCGCCATCGCCTTACTTCTCTTGGTCGAAGTGACCAATTTATCGTTGCATCCTAAGTATAAATACATGTACTATTCTAACATTTAGAAGGTTCACAAATCTGATCCTCGAACGCACATACTGCACAATTACAAGAACACACAGTTCTTCCTTTACCCCACTCAAGTCATCAGGTAACTTGATCATCGGAGGAATCATGGGGGAATCAAACCCCATCCTTTTACGTATTTTCTATTCGTGCAGATCCTTCATATATCTAACTCAAAGAACTAGCATAAAGTCAGAGAAGGAAGCAAACCCTCTTCAATACTGAACAAACCGATCCTAGACTGGATCAAACTGACTGTGTGATCATATTAAGCATCAACAATGTTGATGGAGCATCATGGGTGTAAATTTTGAAGGTATGTTGGCTTCATAATAATTAGGGTAGAACTTTGGGTATAGTTATAAACATGCATTTATTTGTACCTTTAGAACCACATGCGAGTTCCAATAGTTTTAGTATATAGATAAATGAGATAAAAGAAAGGTTGTATACACTAATATAAACCTTTCCTGAAATAACACGCCATCGTATAGTGTATCATTTTTTGGGGGGGATTATATGGCCCCCGGATCATCCACATTTATTAGAAGACCCTTCCCCAAATATTGGTATTTTGTACAATTCCCTTAAATTTTCAGCGTTGAGAGTACCCCTAAAAGAAATCTAAAAGTTGGATTCAATGTTAGATCAGGTGAAGCTTTTTATAGCTATTGAATGGGTTGTGTATCAGGTGAAGCTTGATGTTCTCTCCATTGTGTTGAATTCCCCTATACCTGATAATCATCAAAGTTGAATCCAAAGTTTATAGCTGCTTAGAGTTGGGGTTTTGCTTTCTTAGATTGCTCATTTATATAGTTCTCGAGGGTTTTCATTTTTATGTCTCTTAATCTTGTATAGTTGAGTTTTCCCTGGAGATGTCTGGGATGAGTTTTGTACTAACTTTCCTAATTGGTTAATGAAAAAAATTCTTCATTTACCAAAAAAAATCTAAAAGAAATAAAATATTCCTATTAAATCACTGGGGCCATACTAAATGTCGAAGAGTTGGGGGGGATTTTAATATTCTCAAAGCATTTCCAAACTCAGAAAGCAGCTTGGTCGAGGACCGAGGTTGGCTGCTATTTCGTTTGTAGCTATATAATCCATAATATTCATATAATTATAGAATGCAATTAACTAATAAAAGACTAAGTTTATGTAAATAACGCTCCATTGACTGCTCCATATAGTTAAAACCCTAGTGAATTATCAAAAGTGGTAAGTTCACAGTCAACCGCGTCATCGATTAAATAAAGAGGAGACAAGTTCACCAAACTCAAGTTTATGCCTTGGTCTGAACGAGAAGTCAATAAAATCTACTTATAATATTTCTCCAACTATTCAATGATTAATAGATGACTTAATGCCCTTATGATCAACCCAAGAATGAAGAAGTTTTTACCAAACTTCACACAATTTAATGTCTAGGATGAGCTAAACATGAAAAGACACTAGTCCTTTTCCACCGGGAAGAATGCACCCACATTTTTCCGCATGATGAATCTAGATCCAAGAAGTAAAACAATAAAATAAAAATAAAAAGTAAATATGATGATCTAAAATTGCTTTTCCACTAACTCAGAACAGAACCAATCTAGACCTCTGGGTGTGTTTGGCAATTGCTTGAAAGTGTGTCAGAATGGAACCTGACCCTTATTTCATTTGTTTCGTGTTTAGTTAAAACAAGGCCATAAGAGCATCTCCAACAGCTTCCCCAAAAATTTCTTCAAAATGGGGAATCAAATGTCATATTCCCCAAATTATTTTTGCTCCAACTCCAACAGCTTCCCCATTTTGAAGAATCATGCATTTATTACAATAATAAAAATATTATACATCTTTGACTAATAAATAATAAATTATTTATTATTTTGAAGAATCCCCATTTTGACCAAATTATTTATTATGATAATGAGGAGATGGAGTTGTTTTTTGTGGGTTGAGTCTAGAAGAACGTGAAAAAGTGCTTCCCCAAATATTTGGAGAATGCTGCAGATTTGGGGAAGGCTCTTTATTTTTTCTCCTATCCCCATTTTGGGGAATGAGATGGGGAATCTGTTGGACCAAAAAAAAAGCTCAAAATTCTCCAAATTTGAGAATACCAAAAAGATGGGGAAGCTGTTGGAGATGCTCTAATAGACTTAGTTTTTTTAAATGAGTTCTTTTTGAAACAATTCCCTATGGAGCAATTCTCGCCCAGTTTAGAATGAAAACAAGCAAGAATTAATCCCCGCCCATTTTTAAAGGTTGTCACACTGACCATTCTAATGATAAATTTTGTGTTGGATTTAATCTAATAAATCTATTTGTGGGCACATATGACTAATCAATATGTATTGCTATCTTTCAGGATAACCCACTAAAATGATCAATTAATTTGGGTTAATGAGTATTTAAATAATTCATGGGATTATATGTGCAGATACCAGGTTGTAATTATGATTTGATGAGGGGCCAAATTGCAAATGTACAATATCTATAAATAAGGGGTTATGGTCCCTAATCTAGGGTTACACTCTCTAATTCTCTTCACCCCCATCTAGAGAGAAATTTGGCTAGAGAAACCCTAAGTTAGAAGATCCAAAACCCATCTCAAGTTTCATCTATGGATTCAGGTATAAGCTTCCGCTCTTTTTAATTATTGTTAATCTCTTCGAATTAATCATGGCTTTATGATTTAGATCTCAAGTTCAAGATCTAACAAGTGGTATCAGAGCCACATTGATTTGTTCTAAGAGATTAAGATTAAAATTAGGGTTCTTTAATCTTAATTTGTGTGTTTCTTTTTTAAGAACTGTTCTCGGATGAACAGTAACATTCGGATGAACAATTACGTTTTTTTATTTTTCGGATGAGCAGTAAAAAATTCACCGTGAACAGTAAAATTTTAGAATTTTTTGGATCTACTTTGTTTTGGTCGTCGGTCCCATGCTCCTCGCCGGCGCAGCGTCGTTGGCGGCCTCGCCCTCGACTCCGACGACGATGGCGGCATCAGGAAACCCTAGGGTTTCGTCCTTTGGGTGCGGGAGTAATGGCGGCGGCGGTTTCAGATTGAAACCCTTAGGGTTCGTGCGTGAAAACGTGGCGAAAATTAAGGAGGTGGTTACCTCAAATTTTTGGCGAGGCTTGAAAGCTTCAAACAAACTTCACGTTCGTTCTCAGGTTGAGCCTCGCGCTCAAATGAACTTAGCGTTCATTCTCAGGTTGAGCCTTGCGCTCAACTTAAATGAACCTAGCGTTCGTTCTCAGGTGAGCCTCGCGCTCAATTCAAGTTGAGTCTCGCGCTCAGTTCTCAGGTGAGCCTCGCGCTCAGTTCAAGTTGAGCCTCGCGCTCAGTTCTCAGGTGAGCCTCGCGCTCAATTCAAGTTGAGCCTCGCGCTCAGTTCTCGTTCGTTCTCAGGTTGAGTCTCGCACTCAGTTCATAGGTGAGCCTCGCGCTCAATTCAAGTTGAGCCTCGCGCTCAGTTCTTAAGTGAGCCTCGCGCTCAATTTTAAACGAACTTAGCGTTCGTTCTCAGGTTGAGCCTCGCGCTCAGTTCATAGGTGAGCCTCACGCTTAATTCAAGTTGAGCCTCGCGCTCAGTTCTTAGGTGAGTCTCGCGCTCAATTCAAGTCGAACTTCGCGTTCATTCTCAAGTTGAACTTCGCGTTCATTATCAAAACGAATCTTGCGTTCGTTCTCAAGTTGAACATCGCGTTCAATTTTCAAACGAACCTCACGTTCGTTCTTAGGTGAGTCTTGTATTCAATACATACGAACCTCGCGTTCAAAGTCAAGCGAACTTCGTGTTCACTATGGTTAAGCCTCGGCTTTTCATGGGTCCACTTTGGTATACTTAATTTATTAAATTAAGTTATGGGCCCTAATTAAGCTATGAGATCCCAATTAAGTTTTTTGGAAATTCAGTTGATTTAAATTAAAACCTTTTAATTTAAATCTAATTTTGGTAGTTAATCAATTATTTAATTCAAATATTATGACACTAAGGTATTAAAGTTGTCTCTCATTCCAAATGATTAATTAAAACAAGATGTTGCCAAAGTAACCTCTCTTGTGTAAATTGTTCATAAGGGATGCCAGTTGTTTTTGTGTGTATATTTTCGTGTAAATATTTAATCGGCCCAAAGGAAGGTTAATATTTATTTAGACTACATACACATCTGTGATGATAAACATGTGAAAATTATAAGGTTTACATGTGGATAGTGAATCGATCCAAAGATAGTTTCATTATTTGACATGTGTTATTATCAGTGTTTGATTGTTGCAACAAGATATCACTTGCAATTAATATTACTGTCCAAAGACTTGATATTAATATTGTACCGGATATCTTGGATGAGATTTGCCATTATTTGAATCTTATTGATTACTAATTATGGTTATTAATGTGAGCATTTTTTGTTTTATTTCAGCTAATGCATCTGCTGCAACAATTTCTGCTAACATCAACTCAATTCCTATGCTAAACGGGACAAACTTCAAGGTTTGGAAAGAGAACATATTAATTGTTCTTGGCTGTATGGATCTAGACCTTGTATTAAGAATTTAACAACCCCAACCTCTCAATGCGGATAGCACTCCTAATGCAAAGAAGGAGCATGAGAAGTGGGAGTGTTCAAATCGCATGAGTCTTATGATCATTAAGCGCGGCGTTCCGAAAGCCTTCAAGGGCATAGAATCCGAAGTGATTACTAAGGCTAAAGATTTCCTTGCCGAAATTGAGAAACGTTTTACAAAAAACGATAAGGTAGAAACAAGCATGTTTTTAGCTCACTTGATTTCGATGAAGTATAAGGGCAAAGGAAATATTAGGGAGTACATTATGGAAATGTCTCATATTGCTAAAGCTTAAGGCACTTAAAGTCGATCTTTGTGATGAGTTATTGATGCATCTAGTTCTGTTATCTCTTCCTGCATAATTCAATCAGTTTAAGGTCAGTTATAACTGCCAAAAAGAGAAATGGACTCTAAATGAGCTCATTTCATACTGTGTGCAAGAAGAAGACAGGTTGAAGCACGATAAGACTGAAAGTGCTCATTTGGCCTATGCCTCTAAGGATAAGGGCAAGAAAAGAAAGAATGATAATGAAGCTGCTAATGGTCCAGTTCAGAAAAAACAACATAAGGATAATCAAGGTTGTTTCTTCTGTAATAAGCCTGGACACGTAAAGAAGGATTGTACCAAATATCACGCCTGGCGTGCTAATAAGGGTACGTTTCTTACTTTGGTCTGTTCTGAGGTTAATTTAGCTTCAGTACCTAGAAACACTTGGTGGTTAGACTCTGGTGCTACTACTCACATAAGTGTTTCTATGCAGGGTTGCCTGAGCTACTGAAAGCCAAGTGATGTTGAAAGACATATCTTTGTGGGCGACGGTCAATCCGTAGATATGGAAGCAATTGGGCACTTTAGGTTGATGTTAGGAACTGGTTCCTATTTGGATTTGAAAGATACTTTTGTAGTATCGTCTTTTAGACGGAATTTGATTTCTATTTCTGTATTGGACAAATCAGGTTATTCTTATTCATTTGGAAACAATCAATTCAGTTTATCTTTTAATTCAAATGTTGTGGGAACTGGTTACTTGAGTACTTATGACAACCTATATTTGCTCGATACAATTGCTTCTTATAATGAATCCTTGCATATGGAATCACGTGGTACTAAGCGTAAATTGTCACGCCCCGCTTCCCAAAACACCAGGGAATCGGGACGCGAGCAAGCCCGCGACGTATTAGATTGAGAAGAAATATACGCTATCATTTTTTTTTCTCTTTTCTTTTCTTCTCAACCTAATACGCTAAGCGTCTGGAAACAATATAATATACGAAGTCACAGGTCCCCGATCACAATAGCAAGAATATAAGACAACTCAGAATAAGGAATAGACATATCATCAATGGTAAATCATCCCAGACATAAAATATGGGTCAAACATGCCCTTATACAAAATAGTCCAACTAGGAAATAAGAAATACATGATCCATAAAGAAAATACTGTTAAAATACTAAATTCAACATTAACTAAAGAAAAGTACGGTAAAAGAGTTTTAATGTCCAACTACTAATACTAAGAAAACCACTACGCTTCAGCTGGTTCTTCTACTCCTTCTGCAAGGCACCTGGCTGAGAATCATCTGGCTCCTGCATGATTCCGAACTGAGGCTGTCTGTCTCCTAAATCTGACGTACACCCAGAAAATAGGAGTACGTCAGCGTGTGAAACACACGGCAAGATCCCCCAAGGCAGGAACAAATACAATAACAGTAATGATAATATATGCGTGGTCAATACGATAACAGAAATAAAAATAGAACATGTGATGATAGAATAACATTAGAGGCGTGCAACTGGAATACTAATAATCAGACGAATCCAAAAATCAACCAAGTAACAAGATCATGCAGGTAACGATCAGAAAACATCCAAGCAACACGGTCATACAATAGATGGAATTAATACTTAAAAATCTACAACTCGAGATGTAGTACGTCGAGCGAAATAATCCAAACAAGGAAACCCTCATGTATA
>BQKN01000551.1:316767-339349 GCA_022839385.1 Asparagus kiusianus
AAAAAATGCTAATAGATATCCAAACATAGAGAAAATCACTCAAAACTAACAAATACGAACTGTCTCGCCAGCGAGACAGGCTCTGCTGTCTTGCCAGCGAGACAGTGTTGAAATGGTTAAAAGTCGTTTGAAAACCACCACACACGTGTCCATTAACTGCCAAGGGATGTGGGAAACATCGTGGGCGAAAATCACGTGAATAACTGCCAAAATAACAGAGTTTGAAACGTGGGAAAGCAGTTACAGTGAGAAACTGTCGTTTTTCGAGACAGTATTTACTGTCTCGCTGGGCGAGACAGCAAATTTACTGTCTCGCGAGCCGAGACAGCAAACACTGTCTCGCCCAGCGAGACAGTAAACACTGTCTCGCCGTACTAATTCAGTCTTATGTTGAGTTTTTGCAGTTACGGACCCCTGAGGCTATAAATACCCCCCTAGGGTCACTTCTGACGAGGGAGAGCACATTTTCGAGCAATCTAGAGCAGAGAGAAAGAGCAGACTTGATTTTGGTGTGATTCCTTGACATTCGAGCTTTGACTTGATTTCAAGAAGAACGACTATCTTACTTTGATAAGATATCGTTTCAAATTCTCACTTCGATAAACGAAGGAAGAATCATAAGCCCCCTACACGATCTGTGATTCGGCGGTCCACGAACCAAAGCGTTCCCCGCACAGGTAAAGTCCCACAAAAGCAATAGTTGATAAACAGCTATTGTGTTATTTTCTCAAAAGTTGTAATTTTTGCTTTGTTGTGTAAAAAGGTCTTATAAAAAGACTATTTCTTTGAATTTTATTGTAATCGACTGAAGAGACAATGAATTCGACAACAAAACAGACTTTTGACGAAAATAAACTGGCGACCACAGTAGGAGCCAGCGGCCTCGCTGCCGAGGCTGCCGTGTCGCAGCCGATAAAGATCATCGTCAGCAAAGAGATCGAGTATGAATTCGATCAAGCGAAGTTCGAGGAGTATTTGCCGTCCTCATCTTCAAAATCTTCCTCGCCCCGCAAGTGCAGGAAGAATTCATATTCCAAGAAAACTTTCAAGTCTGCAGTGCCAATGAAGGCTGCAGGTGAAGATTCTCGCCCGACCGTTGCTAAGTAATCTGTCCGCAACGTTTCTGCTCCAAGCGACTCCGTACCAATTAAGCAGTCATTGATGAATTGCTCATCGGTGCTGACGAAGAGGGCTCGTCAGAGACAGCGCCAGCGTCGTGCTCGACAATTGGCCAAGGCCATGCAACAAACCGACGGGGTCCACTACTATGCGGACTTAAAGTAGAGGAACCAGAAGATGGTTCAGTTGCCTCAAAGGCAAAATGATCATATTTCTGCCAAGCTTACGACGAAGGAATGGACCCTCGTCAAAAGGGCCTGTTCAACCCTGAAGGAACGGATACAGAGGCGAAAGGTGAAGGCCGCTCGTGCCCGCGCTCTTCGTCAACAAAAATAAGCAATCAAAGAGGAGTTGGTGTCTGAAAAGCCATCAAAGAACCGTAAGGTTTGGATGCCGAAGGCGCCGCAAGCATCTGTTCCGGGCCCGTCTATTGCATCATCAGTGAAGCCCTGGGTTAGCGCAGATTTATCTAAGTTTAAGATCACCATGGCGGATCGCCTTGGTCCCTCGGTTGACGATCGAGGCAAAAAACCGGTCAAAGAAAATCCAATTCCGGCAAATAAACCCTTAGTGGTTTCCTATACAGGGGGTCGTAAACACCCTCCTGTCAGAATCAATCCGGTCCAAAACGAGAGAATATCAGTTCATGATCGTTTAGGACCCATGAAGACTCCACACCCGCAAGGGGGTGTGTTTAAAAATTTAGCCTTGGATCGCCCAGAAACGACAAATAATCGTCATGTGCATGTTAACAAGGTTCCCAAACCAAAGATAGGTTGCTCAAATCGCGGTAGTGATGAGCTGTACTATCAAAACAGTAACTCGAGAAAAAGAATTGTCCGAGAAGATGAGTCTTATTGTGCATGTGAGAGACTCATTAAAGCGGTGTTGACGGAATGCGGTTGCTCACAAGCTAAAGCAAAACGAGTTTCTGTATTTCAGAGACTTTCGACCGAAGCGTTAAAATCTAAAGTGAGACGTTTCAACCAGAAGAAACCTGCAGTGCGGCAAGATGAATTCCCTGAGGTCACCATTAATATGACCGGCAGAAGAAAACAACTTCTAGTCAACCCTGACCCTAATTTCTCTTCAGAAGGAAGAGTTGAGCCGGGTCTTTCTCAAAGAATGGCGCGGTTGCAACGAAGGGCCAATCGACGCCGGGACTATAAAAGAATACACGAAGGATTATCGTCAGAGGAGGAACTGTCAGATACTTGTTCTGCTATCGCTTCAGACGATACCGCGTCCAGTGTGGGGCGAGCGAGAGAATCATTTGCCATCACGCCAGACCAGTTAGCTCAGATACTGCAAGAAGCGTTGGCCAAACAACGCGAGGAGATCAGAGCTGAAATCAAAACGGAAATGGAGTTGATGATGCAGCAGATGCGGGATTTGCAAGCTCAACAACACCAACCGGAATCGAGCCAGAAGGCAGAGTCCAGTCAACGTAACGTTGTGCCTGTGCGCATAGTTGTGGACGATGATAAAGAAGATGAGACTATCTTTGATGATCCTCTTACGGACAAAGATAATTCTGGAAGCGGTCTGGTCAAATCAGCTACTCAGCCTCCTCAAATTTGTCTGAAGAAGACTGAGGAAGAAGACAAGAAGATGCAGGATCTCGAGAGCAAAATCAATGCGCTCATGACAGCTCAAGAAGTGAAGAAAACGGGCATTCCATATCCGTACCCAAGGGAGTGGGATCTAATTCCTTATCCCCCGAAATTTAATTTGATTAACTTTACTCCTTTTGATGGCAGGGGTTCACCAACTCAGCACTTGATTTATTTCAAGTCACATCTCGGCGCGATATCAGGAAATGAAGCCCTGATGGTTCGGTCGTTCGTAGGAACCCTCCGTGGGCCTGCCTTCGATTGGTACCGATGCCTGAAACCCGGAAGCATCACTAGCTAGGGAGATATGGAAGAACTGTTCCTTACCAATTTCTTCGATGGCGACACGGAGGTCTCCATTGGCACGTTGTTGGACGAGAAGCAGAAGAATGAAGAGTCGGTTGATGTTTTTGTCAAACGATTCCGGAACAAAGCAGTGAACTGCAGAGATCCACTCACAGAAGAATTCATCCTACAGACATGTCATAACAACCTGTCTTTGGATGTATTAGAGGTTATGGGAGTTGTACCCTCTAAAACCTGGAAAGAGTTGAAAGTTAGAGGTGAGCAAGCTGAACGGTTTCTCAAGAGAAGGAACTTAGAGAGGGGTCAGCCACCAACTAACAATCAAAATCAGAAACAGAACTTCAATCCTCAAGGCAGAGGAAGGGGGTCCGTAGCCGCTGTGGACGCACACCAAACGTCACAACAGCCGCCGCAACAACAACCACAGCAGTCGTCATTCTAGTTGGCGCCGAATCAGAATCAACAGCCTCAGAAGCAGTTTAAGCCCTCTGAACCCAGATTCCCAAAAGAGTATTCATTCAAGGATGATGAAGTTCCGGTTATCTTCAAATACCTGCTGGATAATAATAAGATCAAGCTTCCACCGGTCACAAACCAAGAAGAAGCAAAGAAGACCAATGACCCAAAATACTGTGCATATCACAGGAGGGTCCACCATCCCACTAAGGCGTGTTATGTCTTGAAAGACAAAATACAAACCTTAATCGATGTTGGTATTGTGACCCTGAAGCCAAATGAGAAGAAGGTAGGTGCAAACGCGGTCTCCATTAGCTTCGGATCGGTTCCCTTATCCTGGTTTCAAGCCGAGCCAGTGTCGAAGGTCAAGATGCAAACCATCAACGATGATCCTCATGGACAGTGCCAAAAAGGGCTAGTGTCACACACGACCCCTAACGGCGAAATCCTTTGGGTTCATCCGGATTTGCTTGAAGATGAACAGTGGACGACATCCACATCGAAGAAGAAATCGAAAGGTAAAGGAAAGGAGAAGTCCTGTTACGGAGCCTCGGCGATTCCGGAGAAAGACGATGAGGATATAGCAGCTCTGCCACTTTCTGATGAAGAACAAGAAGTTTTCGCTACAAGGGGTGGAAATGAATACCATTACCAATATCCGGTAACTTCTAATCCAAATGCTAAAACTCTTTCAGAACTAGGGGTAGTTGCAACTCCTTCTGTGGCTGTTGAGAAACCTCAGAAGGTTGTTAAGCAGAAAGAGAAGGAACCTCAACCCAAAGAAGTTCAACTTCCGAAGCAGCCTCGTTTCAATCGACCTATTGGACGAGACAAACCGGAAAGTTCAAATACTCCATTCCGCTTCAACGTCATGGCTCAATTAGCTAATATCCCAGTAAGGATCATGCTATACGAGTTGCTACGCCTTTCGAAAGAAACCGGAGAAGCTTTACAAGAAGCCTTAGCTGATTCTGAGGTATTCCTTACCCAGATCAAACCAACTCCTGAAGAGCCAGAGTCATCAGTGCAGCATTGCAATCTGGAAGCCACCAAATTTTCTTGCATTGCTTTCACAAAAGAAGATATGCAGGTCAAGAATTCGAAGCATGATAGACCGTTATATTTTACTGGATATATCAGTTCGAGCATGGTCAACCGGATTCAAGTCGATCCGGGTTCCGCTGTAAGCATCATGCCACTTCGGTTGATGTACCACCTCGGAATTCCCGCCAGCAAGTTAGCCTCCACAGGAACGGTCATCTACGGGTTCAATACTAGTGGATCAAGACCGTTGGGAAAAATCCGGGTGAAGTGTCAACTCGGAGATTTGAAGTCTGAAGTCACCTGCTATGTGATTGATGCAGAGACTTTCTATAACTTACTGTTGGGTCGTCCATGGATCCACGGTAATCTTATAGTTTCCTCTACCCTCCATCAGTGTTTGAAGTATGTCGACACTAATGAGGAGGTCAAGACGGTGGTCGCGGATAAGCAACCATTCAAGGGGTTAGAAAATTACTTTACTGACTCCCTTCTGTATGGTGCTGAGTCCGATACTAAACCATCGGCCCATGGCACAGACAGCGGAGAAGAAGCTGATACCGAAGCCGGGCTCGATTATAGTGAAAGTCTTGTACTGAATGACATTGAACCTCTTGTAATCGATCTTGACGGTGATGAATCGTCAGACGAAAGTTGTAACTGGCAACTTGCCGATGAAACAATAAAGAATGATTTAGAGTATTCGCCTTGTCTTAATAATGTAATACAGGAATTGTATGACGATCCCAGTCTGCACATGCCACTTCGCTCGTCTTGCACAGCGACAAAATATCTTCCAAATCCAATTGGAACAACAGTAATCCTACCTGCGAAGACAGGAGGTGAGAAAGAAATAATCTTTAGAAAAGGGAATCCATCCCCAACTCCTGATCTTTTCTTGGACAGCAACTCAGATGAGGAAAAGCCGGGGCGACATTTCTCTCGGTATAGTTCACAAGCAAATGATTACATGGAGAGGCAAGGCTATGACCTCTCGCTCGGTGAAGGTCTTTATTTTGGTCAAGGAGTCAGGGTTCCACCCCGTTCTACCTATGTACCAAAAGGAAAACCGGATAATTATTACAGTCATAAAAGAGGTCTAGGCTATGCTTCGTCATCTGATGACGAATGTTGCCAGCAGATCATTAACCAATTAAGAAGTGTGAGTGGGCATTCATCCGATACTTCAATGTGGGACTCTGACGTGAGCATTGGAGAGAGATTCAAAGTCCTAATGACGAACATGGCGACAGTTGATCCTTCCACAACTGAAGAAGACGACCAGTTACCTATTTGGGAAGATCCATGGATGCATTACATGAATATCCAATACGGCGATCGATTCGAGCAAAGAGAACCTCCAACTGAAGATAAAGTAATCCAAGTTAATATGGGTGACGAAGTTAACCCGAAACCTATATTTATCAGCGGTGATCTTCCATCGGATGAAAAGGAGGAACTAATCGCCCTCATTAGAGAGTATATCGACGTTTTCGCTTGGAATTACGAAGATATGCCGGGACTCGACCCAAACGTAGCAATGCACACCCTCAACATAAAATCGGATGCTAAACCTGTCAAGCAACAACAAAGACGGTTTCGTCCTCAAATTATGGAGACGATAGAAGCTGAAGTTAGGAAATTAATCGATTCAGGTTTTGTCAGAGAAGAACAACACCCTGATTGGCTAGCCAACATCGTGCCAGTTCTTAAAAAGAATGAGAAAATCAGAATTTGTATTGACTTCAGAGATCTAAATACCGCCTGTCCTAAAGACGACTTCCCCTTACCCATTACAGATGTCATTATTGACAATACGTGTGGATTTGAGAGAATGTCGTTTATGGATGGATTTTCGGGGTATAATCAGATCAAGATGCATCCGGACGATGAGAAGCATACATCTTTCAGAACACCTCTCGGTGTCTTTTGTTATACTGTTATGCCGTTCGGGCTGAAGAACGCCGGTGCTACGTACCAACGAGCCATGACGAAGATCTTTTAAGAGCACCTTCGGAAGACTGTCGAATGCTACGTTGATGACCTGGTCGTTAAGAGCCGTGAAAAGAACGACCATATTAAGGATTTGAAGACGATGTTCGATCTTATGAGGAGTCATCAATTAAAAATGAACCCGACTAAATCTTTTCTTGGAATGTCGAGTGGTAAATTTCTAGGATTTGTCGTCACTACGAAAGGTATTCATATCGATCCTGACAAAGTGAAGGCAATACATGAGCTACAACCTCCGAGAAATCTTAAAGAACTCAGAGGATTGCAAGGTCGATTGACATATATCTGTCGGTTTATCTCAAACTTGTCCGGAAAATGTCAACCATTCTCAAAACTTACAAAGAAAGGTGTGTTGTTCATTTAGGATGAAGCATGCCAAAAGGCATTCAAAGATATTAAAACATATCTGGCAAACCCACCTATTCTCGTTGCACCGAAATCGGGCAGACCGTTTTTGATTTATGTCAAAGCGACGAGCCATTCGTTAAGTGCATTACTTGCACAAGATGACGATAACGGTCACGAACAAGCGGTATATTACCTGAGTCGCACATTGGTAGGAGCTGAATCTCGTTATCCGATGATTGAGAAAGAATGCCTTGCATTGGTATTCACAATTCAGAAAATGCGACATTATTTAGTTGGACAGACAATTTATGTCATTTCCAACATAAACCCAATCTGCGTATTCATGACCCAGCCGGCCTCCATGAATTGGCGTTTAGCCAGATGGGCTTTACTCTTATCGCAATACGACTTATACTTCAAGCAACAAAAATCAGTTAAAGGACGAGCTATTTGCGATCTTCTGGTGAAAAACCCTACGAAGGATGTAGTCGAATTATACGACGATCTGCCAGATGAAACCCATGAAGTTAATGCCACTTCACATCAACAAGTGTGGCAGTTATACTTCGATGGAGCTTCTCGTGCAACCAATGTGGCAAGCGCACCCGGATGTTCTAAAATCTCCTCAGGAGTGGGGGTCGTTTTAGTTTCCCCGAAAAAGCATGTCTTGCCTAGAGCATACTCGTTGACCGAACCATGTTCTAATAATGTGGCCGAGTACAATGCATTGATAATCGGACTCAATTTTGCCAAAGAGCTGGGGGTCAAGTACCTTGAAGCTTTTGGGGATTCTCAATTGGTAGTTAATCAAATACGAGGAGAGTATGAAGTCAGAAGTCGAGACCTGATTCCATACCACCAGGTGGCCATCGAGATGGCAAACTCGTTTGAAGGATTTTTCATTGAGTACGTTCCACGTCTCCAAAATACGTACGCAGACGCATTGGCGGCGTTATCGGTATCCTTGGCTCAACCTCCCGAAACAGAGCAATTGATTACAGTGAGGACCCACCAGCTTATCGTTCCAATCTACGACTCGGATGTTAAAGAAGCATACTCAACAGTAGTTGAACCTGAAGTTCGAGATTGACGTTTTCCCATTATCGACTACGTCCTACATGGTATATTGCCTGAAGATGTAAGAGAAAGGGAATCGATTCGGCGAAGAGCACCGAGATTTTACTACAACACCACGGCGCAAATGTTGTATCGACGATCGTACGATGGTCTTCTACTCCGTTGCTTATCCGGCAAAGAAGCAGAACAAGCACTCAAAGAGGCGCATGATGGAATATGCGGTGAGCATCAGCCCGGTCCTAAACTCTGTGACCGACTTAGAAGAATTGGGTATTATTGGCCAACTATGGTAAAAGACGCAGTTGACTACACACGACGATGTGAAGTGTGCTAGTTACATGCAAATTATATGCACCAGCCGCCTGAATATTTACACCCGTCGGCGATATCGTGGCCATTCGAAACTTGGGGAATGGATATAGTAGGTCCTATCTTTCCGCCTTCGGTTAAAAGGGACCGTTTCATTCTGGCAATCACCGATTACTTCTCGAAATGGGCAGAAGCAGTTCCACTTAGAGAAGTAAAGATAAGTGATGTCATGAAGTTTATCAAACACCATGTCATATATCGGTATGGTGTTCCAAGGTGAATAGTGCACGATAATGGTCCTCAATTCGTCAGCAACACATTCATCAAATTTTGCGGTAAATTCGGGATTAAGGACATTTCATCGACAGCTTATAATCCCACAGCTAACGGATTGGCCGAAGCTTTTAACAAGACCATCATCAAAATTCTGGCAAAATTGGTGAAAACCAATAAACGAGATTGGGACGACAAACTCGGCGAAGCCCTATGGGCTTATCGCACAACTGTCCGTACGCTAACCGGAACAACCCCATATGCCTTAACATATGGATGTGAAGTTGTTCTCCCATTGGAAATACAGATTCCTTCCCTCCGTATCGCGCGCGCAACGGGAATGACGACGGAAGAACATCATCAGAAACGTCTCGAGGAGTTAGAGATGTTAGATGAGAAGCGCTTGGAAGCTCAGCAACAAATTGAGTTTTATCAAGCTAGAATTTCTCGGACTTTTGATAAAAGGGTCCGACGACGAAGTTTTAAAGAAGGAGATCTAGTTCTTGCCGTCCGAAGACCTATGATTCTTACTTCTAAGAAGAAAGGAAAATTTGAACCTAAATGGGAAGGGCCGTTCGTGATAGAAACAGTCTATTCGAACGGTGCATATCGCCTGGTTACCCAGGATGGCAACAAATTAATGATGCTAATAAATGGAAAGTTCCTGAAAAAGTATTACTCGTAATACGTTCAGGATAACCTATGTAAAACAGGAAGTTCTTAGAAAATCCTGTACAGGATATTTCAGGATAACCCGTTATCAGTTGATTATCATGAATGGAAACCAATCATGTGAATAATCTATTCTTAATGGTTATAAAAACGATTAAGATATTATTACTACTCTTGTTGAGACGAGATTTAATGACAATTAATTTTTCCTCACAAAACCCTGTAATGCGATCATGGAAAGGGAAACTCGATGATTTGTAACCCCGCACCATGAAACCCCCACCGATCAGATCAACCAATCGTCATCGGTCTATATCAGTCTCCATACCTCCTGGAGAAGCAGCGTCAGCTGGCAATTCTCCTTCTTCTTGACTCCCTACAGAAGTTGAGTATGGAATAAATTCGAACGTCAGGAAGCATGAGAGTAATAAAAACGAATTATTACCTTGTTCTTCTGAAGAAGTGCTACGGGCAGACGTTTCCTCTAAAGCGGGAAGACGAACACGCGGCTTGGAGGCGGATTTCTTCTGTCTTTTCAATGGACACGCTTCATCCCCAACTCCAGACCCCTCATGACGATGCTTAGTGCGTAGTTCAGTTATGGGAGGGATCTGAGTTTGAGTTGGAGCGGAAGGTTGAGATCTTTGCCGAAGAGCAAGAGGCACTGTATCTTCCTCATCCTCTTCATCTCCACTGAGGACTCCCACCGTCATCCGGTTCGGATAAGTCATAACGAGTCTCTCTCTCTTTCTTTTTGGGGCATCCGGTGGTTGAGTAGGCGCAGCAGACGGGCGCACAGTCCCCTCTCGAAGAAGGAATCAGGGAGACCAGCTACTTCATCAGAACTCGAGCCAGTCTCACCCGCCTCCTCAGACGTCTCCGTCTCCTCAGAGTCAAATTCTTTTTCACTGCCAGCTGAGCGAGCCGGTTCTTTTCCTTTACTCGATGATTCGGCAGCCTCTTTCTTTTGAGGTGAAGTTATAACTTCACGTGTCGCTCTACTTGAGCGCCGCAGGGCTGTCTCTTCTTCTGATTCCGACCTTCTCCTATACCGGGTGACGATGTTGGCAGCAAGCAACCACTTGCAAAATAAAAAGGTCATCCGTAGAGGCGGCGCTTCCAAGGGGAGATCGAACCCAGCGCTCGTGCAGCCTGCAATGCTCCAAAACCAGGCTCTCGCTCCGTCAATAAGTCCTCCTCGAAAGCTAAGGTGACGATTTGGATTGCCGACGTATATTTGGTCATAGCCGAATTGACGAGCAAATCGGCATGGAAGATAGGGTTCAATGTGACAAACGTCTCTTACCCGGAATAATAAATAACCAGGTCGAATGTTCATCAACCATCTGAAGCATCCGACATCCAAGATGGTGCTATTCTGCCTTGGGTCTTCAGCATCCAATAAAGTTGTGTTGTAGGTACCGGAGAACCGAGGGAAGCAGGGGAAGAATTCCCAACACTTGTGAATTTTGAACTGCCTCGTTATGTCCGGCCATCGATGTTTGATCCATTTGCAACCCTCAAGATTCTGCAATAGAGGAAGGCTGGGATCTACCGTCTCAGGAGCTTCCATTAAATCTGGCCGGTGAAGTACTAACCAGGTCATTAGATAAGTGTAGGGCAGCTCCAGCTTCGGAACTGATAGGCTGGCGGAGGGTTTCTTTTTCTCCTGGGTAAACACAGAGATTAATTGCCGTAATCCACTGTGAATAGTAGCCACCATAGCGGGAAGCAAGGATAATTTGCGACCTATAGCTAGCTGAACGGCTGGATACAATACTTCCATTGGCATCGCATCAGAGGACTGGTGGGGAACTACGCACCTCTTTAGCCATAAAGCCAGGAAACCAGCCAGCAGAGCAGTAGGGCTAATCGGAACACGGCTTGCCACAGATAAGAACGGAATTTGGTACCATGCGGAAATCCATCTTCTGAATGAGAGGTGTAAGTCTGGGCGTTTGTTTTCTCTAACAACCGATTGATTTCACCCGAGTTCATAGGAGATAATCCGCGTACATCTCCCGAACGGTCTTCCAGATTCTTGAACAGATAATCGGCGAATTGTTTAAACTGATTTGGGGAGACTTCTTCCTTGCTTTAGGCTCCATCTCGGCCATGGCTATGTGATAATGGCAGGTCAATTCCCATAAAGTGTCATAGGTCACAGCTGACCGATCCTTCATCTTGTTCAGCTGACTGGTGGTTGGGAAGAATTCTTGATATGGAACATCGTCCATGGGCAAACTAGACACCTTCATCATTTCATGCAGTGGTAGTCCGAGCTCCCCATTCTTGGTAAAGAATGAATTAGTGTCCGGGTTGTAGATCTCGAACAGACAAAGGAAATGACCTACACTAATCTGCAGACCATTCATAGTAGCACGGATCGGGACCGCCAACCCTAGTTCTGCTAACTCTCGCCCCCAACGGTTCAACACATAGCGAGTCATTCTGGTCCACCACCACTTATCTCCAAAATAATGGACCCATCCATAACATCTAAAATTCTCTCTGGGTAATCTTTTTTCCGCTGCCGCTAACCGGTTCTTCACTGTGTTGGCCTGCGCTGTCGTTTCATTCTGAGGTATATTGTCTTGACCTAAGATGCCTGGATGAAGCCCTCGCACAGAAGCTCTCTCACTGGAACCTGGGGTGGCCTCCTTCCCAATGAAACCGCAATGGATGCGTTCATGGTTTTCGGTTAACCTCCAGAACATTTCGCGCCAACAGATAGGTTTCTGAACTGCAAGAGCGAGTGTTCTCGAGGAATCCATGGCAAATACAGAAATAACGAGCCGCTCTCATGCAATCATTGTGCAGGCTTGCAGAATGCGATCTCCGGATCCTTTATGGAGTCACCAAATAAAAAGTCTGGCTTCCTTATGCATTGATTGTCATCTCGTTCTGAAATCAGAGTGGTGTCTATGATTATTCGTCGCAGAATACGGCAACGACCTCGCCGGATCAGTTCTTTGTCTCCTTCATTATAATCTGACTTAAATTGAGGAGCGGACTCTATTAATGGTAATCCCTCATAATAAGAATGAGTGGCGCTGCTCTGACCCGTAACTTCATCAACGGTGAAGATCGTGGAAGGAAAATGGACTGGTAAAAGAAATACACATAAATTGTGTAAGGATGGTCCTAAAATTCTAGAGAAAGCGGTATATCTTACTCTATAAGATATAGTCGCTATCTCATAACAGGTGTGACGATTTTCCATCAACCACATGTATAAAGGAGATATGTGTTACTATGCACGGGCATTATAACGGCATACCAAAACCTTTCAACACACGTGGGATGATATGAAATCGCCCCTGTATGTTATGAAGTGTGTTTTGTCCAAGCAAAACAAACACTTTTAAGCGTCGATCCCCTCAAAGGAGGATACCAGCTCTTCTCGAAGGTATCTTAAAGGATACAAACGAGGATCTGCATGCAAATACAGGTACATATATATGAAATTGACGGAATACAATATTTAAATTCGTGAAAGGGTGAAAGAAATGTACCCCCATGCGAAGCGGTAACAGGGGCAGCCCCTTCGGGGGACTAAACAGTCGAACGGCCCCGAGGAGCGCGAGATCTACGTGGCGACATGATGAGTAAATGATCTACAAGGAAACCCAACGAAAAAGGTCAAGATTTTGAGCATGAAATCGACAAAAATAGGGTAAATACAGCCGAAACAATACATGCACGGTCACAGGTGAAGAAAATCAAAGTTTTGAAAAGAAAAAGTCGAACAAACCTTCACAAATCCGAGTTGAATCTCCCACAAACGAAGCACCACACAAATCAGGAACAAAGAGGAGGAGAAAAGGCAGAAAACTGGCGAAAAAATCATCAAGAAATCGTCAAGAAATCGCGCCGAAAGTTGAATTGAAAATCGCCAAAAACCCTAAGTCGGGGCTTTATAAGCCCGACTTCACAGAGCGAGACAGGTTTTACTGTCTCGCACCGCGAGACAGCATTTACTGTCTCGCACCGCGAGACAGCATTTACTGTCTCGCATGACGAGATAGTATGAACTGTCTCATATCATAAGATGGCAACGATCATACACATGAATGCTCCAATAGGTACACGAGTCTAAACTGTTTCCCTACGCCCAACAGGAAGTTTCTGGAGAATATTAATCCGAATATTCTTAAGGATAACCTGATGAGCTCTCAGCGGATGTATCAATTTAGTGACAAAAGCTGAACCCACAAGAACAAAGACCATTTTCGATTCAAGATCTCGACAACGGTCAAGCGATAAACGCGACGCCGGGAGAACATTAGCTATTCTACAAAGAATTGAATAGACTAAAAGAAGAAAAGATCAAGGGTTGAAGCCATTTACAGGTCCTGCTACACGATCTACTCAACCAAGCATTGAAGGGGTCGTAAGTAAAACCTATCTTATCCAAAGTATCCCAGACTCTTCTATAAAAGAATACGTCTGGAATACTTTGGAGGGGGTATCTGTAGGCGTCAAAAAATGCTAATAGATATCCAAACATAGAGAAAATCACTCAAAACTAACAAATACGAACTGTCTCGCCAGCGAGACAGGCTCTGCTGTCTCGCCAGCGAGACAGTGTTGAAATGGTTAAAAGTCGTTTGAAAACCGCCACACACGTGTCCATTAACTGCCAAGGGATGTGGGAAACATCGTGGGCGAAAATCACGTGAATAACTGTCAAAATAACGGAGTTTGAAACGTGGGAAAGCAGTTACAGCGAGAAACTATCGTTTTTCGAGACAGTATTTACTGTCTCGCTGGGCGAGACAGCAAATTTACTGTCTCGCGAGCCGAGACAGCAAACACTGTCTCGCCCAACGAGATAGTAAACACTGTCTCGCCGTACTAATTCAGTCTTATGTTGAGTTTTTGCAGTTACAGACCCCTGAGGCTATAAATACCCCCCCCCCAGGGTCACTTCTGACGAGGGAGAGCACATTTTTGAGCAATCTAGAGCAGAGAGAAAGAGCAGACTTGATTTTGGTGTGATTCCTTGACATTCGAGCTTTGACTTGATTTCAAGAAGAACGACTATCTTACTTTGATAAGATATCGTTTCAAATTCTCACTTCGATAAACAAAGAAAAAATCATAAGCCCCCTACACGATCTGTGATTCGGCGGTCCACGAACCAAAGCGTTCCCGACACAGGCAAAGTCCCACAAAAGCAATAGTTGATAAACAGCTATTGTGTTATTTTCTCAAAAGTTATAATTTTCGCTTTGTTGTGTAAAGAGGTCTTATAAAAAGACTATTTCTTTGAATTTTATTGTAATCGACTAAAGAGACAATGAATTCGACAACAAAACAGACTTTTGACGAAAACATTTACCACCTAAGGTCTTTCATGAGCACACTGCTCATATGGGTGTGGTATTGTTTGAGGATATCATGATTTAGTGGGAGTTTGTAATTGTGGTGCTTTATGTTTGGTTGTATTGTCTGATCAGAATAAAGTATTCAGTTATGTCACTCTGCTACATTATGTATGGTTTTGACCTCACTAAAGTTAAGGAGGACCAGTTGAAAATAGACATGTACTGATCACATTACATGTAATTTTCATGTTGCACATCCATGATTGATCTATATGTCGTTTGGTTGTATTGGTATATGTGACCATTGATGGGTTTAGTCACGATAAATGTGACGAATGCCGCTTTGATCCTATATTGATATAGTCAATGGACGAGATTATTTGGAAATACCTTTTCAGTGATAGCAATTATGAGCTCATAAGGTTATACACAATTTAAGGAATCATATGGTGCCCAAGTGGGAGATTGTTGGATTTAATCTAATAAATCTATTTTGTGGGCACATATGATTAATCAATGTGTATTGCTATCTTTCAGGATAACCCTCTAAAGTGATCAATTAATTTGGGTTAATGAGTATTTAAATAAGTCATGGGATTATATGTACAGATACCAGGTTGTAATTATGATTTGATGAGGGGCCAAATTGCAAATGTATAACATCTATAAATAAGGGGTTATGATCCCTAATCTAGGGTTACACTCTCTAATTCTCTTCACCCATATCTAGAGAGAAATTTGGTTAGAGAAACCCTAGGGTTGGAAGATCCAAAACACATCTCAAGTTTCATCTATGGATTCAGGTATAAGCTTCTGCTCTTTTTTATTATTGTTAATTTCTTCGAATTAATCATGGCTTCATGATTTAGATCTCAAGTTCAAGATCTAACATTTTGAACTAAGAAAAAATTGGACCGAACCTAACCTAGTTTTTGCAAAAGGCAAAACATAGAAACGAGACCAAAATTACTCCTTCCCCGACTTTAAGGCCAGTTACCAAACACCTCTTTTTAGGGTTGTCAACAACATAGAAGGATACCAAGTGTTATGCTTCAAATTATTGTTCTCCTGTATTATTTTTTTCATGTTAGGATTTCATGTTTATCATTGCATTTAGTTTAGTGATAGACATGGAGAACATTTATAGGGCACATAGAATAATAATAATAATGATGAAAAGATGATGTATTTATAATATAAATCGCACTACCTTTAAAAATAATTAGCTATATGCCTAATTTTTTACGTCCTCTATTATTCATTTATTTATTAATCCCTGAGCAATTAATCTTTCTTTTTCTCTATAATTTTTCATCTACACTAAATATATAGCTTTACATTAATGTTTTGACGTTCATCAGTTGTTTTCAATCATTTCATTTTTACAAATACAACAATATTATTCTATCAACGACAGGGGGGGGGGGGGGTATTGTTATATTTAATCTCATGTATCACAGTTTTTAATCCCACAATTGCATCGCATGGGGTATACATATAATCTCGGCATAAAATGTTCAAGCATCAGACGTTTAAAATTACTACTAATCAACCATAAACTCTAATCACAATATGAACATCAACTGAATGATATTTTGATTTATTTTCTAAGATGGCATACCGGCGCAAAACGAAGATCTAGTGAAGAGGTGGAGTCCGAGTAAGGAGCGGAGGTTGTTTGGGTTGGACACTTATCATATGAACCAGATGTCTCCAGACTGTGTGCATGACGCGTGGGCACTTCTTTGAAAGTGCAGTGGGAGAGGGACGGGAGTCACGGAGGAAGGCAAGGAGCCCACGCTTTGGGGGGTTGGAAAAAAGAAGACTAAACATTAGAAAAATAACTTAACTTTGGACAATTATCAGATAATCCACTGTAACATTCAAAATATCAGAAATCCTCCTTAAGTGCAGGGTTATATAAAAACTCGTCTAACTTCAAGATTTTCCTAGAAAAGCCTTCAAAAGTGTGAACCCTAATGTTTACTGGAAAAAGTATTTCCTAACAAAATTTTATCCACTCAAGTGGTGGTCAACATTGCGCTTTGCGTTTGCGTGGGGTGTTTTTTTTATTTTTATTTTTGGTGTAGTGGGTGTGTGTTTCTTTTGTTGTCAGTTAAATTAAAATATTGTCTTACTACAATTATTCCTACAAAAATTCGATACATTTAAGATTCTTTTGAAAATCCCTTGAAAGTATGAACCCCAGAATCTTCCCGGGAGTTTTCCCCACGTACGTGACAATCGCAATTAACGTTGTTCGGAAGGTTTCTATAACCCCTAGGCTCAAGGTGTTTTCTAATATTTTGAAAGTTATGGGCGTCTTTCTGCTAATCTTCCAAAGCTAAAGGGGTCTTTTCTGATGTTCAGCGTTCTTTCCCCCACGGTTTGAACTCATCTTCCCTGGTCTCTGTTGACTAAAACACAGCTGTCCACAAATATACTTACCTTGATGTACATGGTCCTCACATCTCCTTCACCGACAAACTTAGTTTTTCAAGAAGCTAAAAGTCATTGGCAATGAGAATTAAGGAAACTGTTGCACACCCAAATGGGAGGTTGACAATGGTCACATGCGTGCAAAACTGCAAATCCTTGTAAAACTGATTAGTATTCTCATTTTTCTTTTGTAAATTTCGCTTACCCTCTTTTAACTCACTATTCTTTTGCAGTAAAACTCATAAATTGTAGCGCATTTTATTTTTTTTCCCTAATAAATTATCATAATTTTCATTTATTGCCGGAAAAAGGAAATATATATACTATATTAAAACCTAAAGGTAGAAAAAGTTTGAAGGACATGGAAAAATTGTCCTCCATCTCACTACAGACATGAGGACAGTTTGGTTTATTTTCACACAATTTCTTCCTCCTTTTTTTTCTCTTTATTTATTTCTAGAACTTTCTAAAACATATCATAAATCTTTCCGATTAAATCTTATACATTATCAATTATAAAAAGATATAAATAATAAATAAAGTTCTTCTTCATGTATATAAATACAATACAAACAACAATTAAACTTTCAATATATTCCAATATAAATATTATCCGAAGTGTATATCTAAATACTTAGTTTAAAAATAATTAAATAAAATAACCTAAATAAAATATGAAAAGAAGTCTCTTCTTAATGACATATCAAGGAAAATTATAATATTACTGAAATTGAAATATATGTCATATCCAATTTCAAATAAGGTAAGATAAAATATCTCATATTAAATGAACAAATATCATAAAATATATCTTAGACCTATCATGATAATTTAGAGTACTAAAGTGACCATTTTTATATAAAAAATGAGAATAATTAATTTTTAATATTGGTTACATGTGCATTTGCACATGAAATAATGCTAGTTTACTAAAAGGTTATTTGTTTCTCCCTCCGTAGGTCTTTCATCAAAATAATAAAACAGCAATTGTTATTTCACTACGTCTATAGCTAGAAGTTTGTTAGCTATTTGTAGGGGTGTCCAAACGGGCCGATCTGGCCTGAAAAACTGGGCTCGGGCCTGGCAAAACCGGAGCCCGGACCCAGGTCCGATTGGCCCAGGCCGACCAGTATTTTTTTTAATTTTTTTTAAAAAAATTTCCTTTAAATTTTCAACAAAAAATTACACAAAATTTTAATAAAAACAATAATATTATTAATCACTTGAAATTACATAAATTACAAATACAAAAAATTATTAAATTTTAAATGATAAAAATAACTTTTTTATTAATAATCAGTGAATCATTTAAAATTATAAATTTATTTTAGAATTCATCACATCACAATAGATGAGTACATCCCACCGGAGCCAGAACCCAGGTCCGATTGGCCCAGGCCGACCAGTATTTTTTTTAAAAAAAATTCCTTTAAATTTTCAACAAAAAATTACACAAAATTTTAATAAAAACAATGATATTATTAATCACTTGAAATTACATAAATTACAAATACAAAAAATTATCAAATTTTAAATGATAAAAATAACTTTTTTATTAATAATCAGTGAATCATTTAAAATTATAAATTTATTTTAGAATTCATCACATCACAATAGATGAGTACATCCCAACTAAGTTGGTACCTATTCACCTATATCACTATCATTTGTAACTGTTTTCAAAATAATTTATTATAAATTTTCAGCTAAGAAATAAAAATTACAATTTGATGAATATTGTTTACTCTTTATATCTATCTGTTAGTCCCAACTCTTCAAATTTATCTTTAATACCAGTCATCCAATCGATGTCTTGCGTTCTCTTCTCATACCTCCATCAATCTTGTAAGCACATCACCGCATGTATAGTATACAGATCTAACGATATCATGTGGTCGTCGATCAAAAGTTCGGCTGTGCTGAAGGCAAATTCCGAAGCTACCGTGGAAACTTGCACTGTTTGTAAGTCATGAACCATAATGGAAAGTATAGGATATGAAACTCTTCCATATACTTTCTACCATTGTAAAATATCTAAACTATTATTTTGACATTTAACTAAAGATGCAGTTAAATATTGATCAATTTCAGAAACCTCCGCTGATGATCCAAGTTCAGATCCACCAGTTAGCTCAGCTATCATTAATGCATACCTATTGTAACTTACACTTTTGCCCTGACTTGAACTCGTAGAAGCAGAAGATGTAGACTGATGTGTAGCTACACCATATTTAGCTGCGTACTCATCATATAATCTTTAAAAATAATTTCTAATAATATTATGATGAGTAGTAGCAGTAATGGTTTGACCATCATCAGTGCCTATAATCATATTACCATACACGGAATTTAACAAACATCGCAGGTCAATATCTTTCAAACGCAAATCAATAAGAACCCTCAAACAAAAAATAACAGGAATATGCATAAAATATTTATTAAATTTACTTTCCATTTGAAAAATTATATTTCCAAAATAATCATCCATACGATATTTATTAATTTTTTTTGAATATTTAAAATTTGTAAAGCAGCTAAAGTAATAGTTGGATAATAACAGCCGGATAATAATATTATAGCATCATAAAAAACTTGTAACATCTCTTTTAAATTACTTGTAACTGTCCATTCATTTTTAGTTATTTCATACATGCTACCAGAGCTACAACTAGAAGTATAAAAAAATAATAAAATCATTTATAAATTTTTTTATATTCTATTACCACACTTAACATTATATAGGTAAAATTCCACCTATGGTCAACATCTTTTGGAATTAGTCTGGGTTTTATATTTTTCCTTTTACATAATTATTTCTATCTTATAATTCTTTGTTCAGAAGCATTATGAGCATAAGTTACTGACCTAACCTTTCCTATCATGTGTTTAATTTTACTAAATGCACTTTGAACAATTAAATTTAAAATATGACAGATATATCTAATATGAAAAAGATCACCATGACATGACAATGACAGAAATGTTTTGATAAAATCAACAACTATATTATTATTACTTACATTATCTAGTGAAAGAGAAAATATTTATTTTGATATTTCTAGTTTTAAAAGTTCTTTAATTATTAAATTTATAACATTAATACCAGTATGTGACTCTTTAAATACAATAAAGGAAATAACTCTTTTAAACATTTGCTAATTTTTATCAATCCAGAGTGATGTGATACATAAATAACCAGTTTGTACTTTAGATGTCCAAATATCAGAAGTTAAAGAAAATTTACAATTTAAACTTTAAAAATAAGAAATTATTTTTTCTTGTTCCTCCTGATAATATTTTAAAATATCACGTTGATAAGTTTGACGAGAAGTTTTTTTAAATATGGGGTAAAAACCATCTGTAAAAAAATCTTCTAATTCATCATTTTTTACTAATTTAAAAGGAAGACTTTTAAGAATGATAAACCTGATGACGCATTTCTTGGCTCGGACTGGTTCATAATTCCAACTACCGAGACTACCAGAAGATGAGGATTGGGAGAGCATAGATTGACGGATATCACCTTGAGGAGTCTGACCTTTGTTGTATTTATCTAAATGATGTTTGAGGTGGTTGGTGCTGCTCTTATGATGAGCTTGAAAAATATGGCTGCACATTACACACTTAGCCTTCTGAGTGAGAAGCCTACCGTGTTCATCCCTGGTGACGTCTATCTTTTTGAAAAATTTCACACATTGGATCTTGGCCTTTTAGGAGCTCTTAGTGTAGTAGAATCGTCGCCACCGGATTCAGGATCAACATCGGTAGGAGTTGGAGGAGTAGTTGTACCTCCTGTAGTAGGAGGACTCATTTCGGGAGTTGGGTTTTCCCCTTCATAATCAGATGAGGAAGCCATTTGATTGAATAATTAGAGAGCTAAAGCGATTATTAGAGAGTATAAGAGAGTATTAGAGAGAAATAGATGAGTTTTGGATGAGAAAAACAAGTAAAACCCCCTCTATTTATAGAGACAACCTCCTAGACAAATGACCAAAATACCCTTAAATTTTTACCATTTTTAACCGTTTTTGTGGGGAAAATGGTCAAAAGGCCAAAATGGCCGTTTATGGCCGTTACGACCGGGCCAGGCCAGGCCGGCCCGACATTTGCTAGGAAACGGTCACTTATGTGACAGTTTGGCCGAACCGGGCCCGGCCCGGCTCCCTAGCCCGATGCCGGCGCCAACGATGCGGCCCGGGCCCGAAACTCGGTTTGGCCTGGGTTTTCGGGCCAAACTCGGGCCCAGGCAGGGCACGGAGCCTTGGGCCCGAATGGACACCCCTAGCTATTTGATGATAGTTGACTATTACTTATTGCTTATTGGATATAGCCTTAGAAATATAGAATTTTCAATTGCTGAGGCATCAATATCTATGCTAATTTGTTTTACATTTTGCAAGAAAATCATTGTTGCAACCCTTCATTTATTTGTTAGTTACAAAAAGCCCTTCGGGCATACTATTTCACATGCAATTGTCTCCAACTAAATGGGAGACACGCATTTAAGTGCATCCGTCTACATGCTCGAGATGTTAGGTCCTTTCATCCAATAGACTCGTCTATGAATAAAAAGAAAATGAACAAAATAGGAAATATATAATTCTTTTAGCTAATATTAATGCTTATGCTCACGTATTTTCTTTCTTTCGATAAATAGGTGGAACGACTCGATGGACTCGTTTACATCTTAATCACTATGTATTATTTCTCAATGAATGTTTGAAATATATCAAGTGAAAAATGCATTTCCGACATAACGCACATCCTCTTCATCGTACTCAGAACCTAATTATTCAACATTGGATTATACCTCTCAATTTCAATTTTCATATATGAGAAAAATGGGTTTGTTTGGTACCAATCATAAGTTTTGTGTTTGGAAGTGATGTGATGTATTCTCATCCACTCATTGAAATCGGGGCCCACATTCTCATAGATTAGGAGTGGTTGTGAATTGGAATGAATGTATGAGAATATGTCACCTCACTACCAAACACAAAATTTGTGCTTGATACTAAACATACTGAGAATATGTCACCTCACTACCAAGCACAAAATTTGTGCTTGATACCAAACATACTCATTTTTCACACACACACACACAATATATATATATATATATATATATATATTTATATATATTTATATATTTATATAGAGAGAGAGAGAGAGAGAGAGAGAGAGAAACTTATATCAACTTAAGTGGACGTCCACTAAGTTTCTTAGTCATTGATGATCACTTGATTGACATACATTATGGATGATCCGTTCCGTTAAACTTGATCTACATATTCTAAAACTCCAACACACCAAATTTGGGGTGAACCCATCGTGGTTTGACCCTTCATCCACTCGTATCAATTTTAACGGTTTCGAATGAATAGAACTTTTTACATGGCTCGACGGAGGGTCAAATCACGACGGGTTCATCCCAAATTTGGTGTATTGGGGTTTTAGAATATGTAGATTAAGTTCAACGGAGCGGATCATCCACAATGTATGTCAATCAAGTGATCATCAATGATTAAGAAACTTAGTAGACGTCCACTTAAGTTGATATAAGTTTTTCTAAAAATTTAAAACTTA